>VZUI01020481.1:0-31020 GCA_013401135.1 Cettia cetti | reverse complement strand
ATAGATAGATAGATAGATAGATAGATAGATAGATAGATAGATAGATAGATAGATAGATAGATAGATAGATAGATAGGCTGACCTCCAAGATAATGAAGTCCAAAAAGACATTTGGGTCAATTAACAAGGCAGCCTTTTGTTTGGTCCAGAACACCACATTGTAATTAAACCATAGCACTAAGTGCCACGTCTAGTCACTTTTGGAACACTTCCCAGGATGGTGAATCCACCACCTCCCTGGAGAGCCTGTTCCTGTTTGTAACCACACATTCAGTGAAGAAATTCTTCCTGATCTCCAACCTGAACTTCCTGTGCAGCTTGAGGCCATTTCCTCTTGTCCTGTTGCTAGTTGCCTGGGATCAAAGGCAGATCGCTACAAGTTTGAACCCTGGATGCTGAAAATACCAGGTTTTCTGTTCTGACAGGTAGTGACCCTCAGGAGGGTAGTGCCTTTGACTTGAGGCCGTGGGAATGGCTTCCAAAGCTGAGTTATAGCACTGGGAGTGTGGGCGTATGTGTGTGTAATTTGTATAGAAGTGTGTAATGTCACAGGGTGAAATACTTAGATTGGGGTTTTGGTATATAGAATATAGTAATATACATAAGGGAAAATATGGAGGGATTTGGGCATTGCCTGAGTCCTTCTTTTTGACTGTCATCTTCCTCCTTCTCAGGTTTAGGTGATCTTTTCTAATTGGTTAGTGAAAGTCCACATTGTGGATATTAAATGATCTTTAATTGGGTTATATATATAAGGATAACTTAGGTGTTGGGCTTTAATTGGTTTTGCTTATTGTTTAAAAGTCCTTGAAATGAGTTAGATGGAGCCATTTTCTTGCCTTATTAGACAGTCTCACACCCCGTGAGATGTAACCTAGATAAGACATAATTAACAACTGAGTCTGAACACAATACTAACATGTCTAGTGTCTTCCATCCACACCTAGCTAGAGCTAACACCAGCACACCTACATGGCTACAACATCCTTTCAGGAAGTTGTAAAGAGAAATAAGCTCTCTCCTGAGCCTTCTCTTCTCCAGGCTAAAGAATCCCAGCTCCCTCAGCTGCTCCTCACGTATGTACACGCGTGTGGATATACATCTGATCTGTTTGTTTACTGAGCATCTTGTTTTATGTTCACTTGGTTAAAAGCTCAAGGCATTTTGGAAATTTTGCTACACCATATGGCTAAATACACTTCAACTAAAAATGGATTCTTTAACAGCTTTACCACATCAGAAAAAAACACACCTCCCCCTGTGCTGCAGGGAGTACCAGACACCTTATGACAACCATTTTGATTGAAGTATTTAGAAAAAACGTGAAAAGGATGCCCCACTGTATACTCAAGGAGAGAAAAATAACTGCTCAGTTCTTAAATACATGGCCCCTTGTATTTATGGGAGTTGAGAGACACAGGTTAGAGCTCCCTCCTTCAATGGAAACCTGAATTTGACATATCCAATAAATTCACTGTCCCATCTTGCTTATTACCTTTTCTTGGGTGGCAGCCAGTACTTAATATTCAGAATAATAGAAAGAAGAAAATCTTCCTGCTCTGCACAAGCGATTTACTTATATTATAAGCTATAAAGTTTAATAACATTGCACTATTTTCTTAGCTTGTGCAGTTCAATGACAATGATCCTTTTCTTCCTCTGTTAAAATAATTAAAATTATCAAAATATATGAACCAGTAACCTTCAAAATCCTACTTCACAACTTTTCATAATGAGTCATGCACACCAATCTGAGATCACACGTAAAATAGTCACACTGGTGAAAAACTGAGTATCACAATCACATGAATAGATATGCACATGCAACAAAAACTTGTAATGGGATGCAGTCTTAGTCATGTGTCTCATTTACCTACCTTCCTTCTGGGCCTGCCACATTCTCTGGGCAGATAAGCTATTTAGGTACTGTTCTATTTAGTCCCAAACTTTGTTGGACTTTGCCTGTGTACAATCATATACAGAAATGCTTATTCTGGAAATGCTAATATCTGAATTTCAAATATGATCCAAGCCTAGGTGGGATCACTAAATTGCCTGGCCTCAGTAAGTACCATCTTCATTCATTTTACTAAAACTAAATTTTCAAAAAACAAGAAGAGATCAGAAGTAGTAAAAGGAGTGGTGAGTATGACTAAAGTCTTTTTGAGAAACTGAGTTTCTGATTAAGATAACTATGCATTTTATGCTTAAAGCTGGTTTGAATTTAAAACTATTTAAAATTATCCTTGGGGTAGAAAATAAAATATTCTTTGAGTACCATCCTTACTGAAATCATTCCATAAATCATCTCAGCCTGGAGTTACAACTCCTTTTCTCTTTCTAATCACATCCTTCAGCCTGGAGCTCTATGGTTCACCACAATTTGTTATTCCTTTGGTCTTCTCCAAGCACCATTTTTTTTTTTTTTTTTTTGTTGGTGACTTTAACTCTGTTCCTGTGACATTCACATTCACTTCATGCCTTTGCCACATCATGTGTCCTGATGTCCCACTCTCCCCTCCTTTTTACCCCTCTCCTCTTCCCTCCTCTGCTCCTCTCTTTTACTGATGGGCCTGTTGATTCCCTTTGTGCTCTAAATCTCTGCCCTTGACTCTTCCAGTTATCTTTCCTATTACGATATTTCTTTTGGTATTTTTAGATGTGGCTTACCTTTGACATTGCCTCCATTCCTACTCCCATACTAGGAAAAATTTACAACAGAAGTTCTTAGATCAGATGAGTTCATTTTTTCCTCCTCCTGTTTTGTAACCTAAATTTTTCAGATCTGTTCCAAAAGGTTGTCCTTCCGCTTGTCTTTCAGGTCAATAGTCTTTGACTCAAGCTTCAGTGACAATTCAAGCTTTCATACTATAAACTTTCATATTTTTTTATCTCTAGGATCTCTCTATTCTACACAGAAACCCACCCTGTCATACAGCCCATATTCTCCTAAGAGTATGTGGAGCAATATTGCTCCAAAGATGATTAATAAATTCATCTCTCCCTTTGAGCCCTGCTATTACTTGTCCCTTCTTCATGTCAAACACAAGCTGATAGTCTTAACTGTCAAAGTCCTTCCAGCTATACTCTCACTCTACGAACTCTGGCTTGAAATAACAGCAGGGTCGGCCCTCCATCTGACAGTCTGATTACATTTTGGAACAGACGCTGCTGGGATTTTACATGTTTCTTTTCACACATGGAAAGCCATGCATGAAGATGTTTCATCATTTTTCTCAATCAGCAGTTTGTTTCATCCCACACTGATCTATCCACATCAGCTGAATTTTCTATTGCATTTCAATTGAAAGCTATTTGAAACAAAATCTATTCCAATTAAAACCAAATAAAGGATGATACAAGTTTTTTTAAGTATGTTTCAAGGAAGGAAATGCAATATGACCACACTATCCCACTAGGAGAACACAGGGCAGAGCACAGGTACAATGCTTCCTTGTAGACCAAACTGGGGAATTGGGACTCACTGTTTCAGCAGGGAGAGTGCAGCATGTGCTTCCATCTTCTTTGTTCAATATGAAAAGCAATAAGCTATTTCCCACTTTTGCTATCAGTCAATGCCACTCTTCACAGCATTCTGTGCTGCTGGGGTAAATCACAACTTTTTGCTCTGCCTGTTCCTGCCTCTTGCTTCCCAGAATTCTCCCTCCTCGTATATCTCTGCTCTGGTTTGTGCAAGTTAGTCCAAAGTTATTAGTGATTCGGACTAATCACTAATTTGTTACAGTAACCAGAATGCACATACTTTTCTTAATGATTGTACAGATTTAGAATATTAATAAGTTTGGATATATACACACAAGTAAATCATAAAATTATCCTCAGAAAAATGCAACTCCCTTGCTGTCCCTATCCATCCAATATGCCAAAAAGCGATTACTCCCTACAGCTTTCCAAAAGCACTTTCTTTCTTTGAAGATGGCATCAGAAAAGATCCAGCAGCTTTAATGGCCTAGGAGTGAGCTGCTGGCACCTCTGAGTCAAAACCTCCATAGGACAAAATACACAAGCATTCGCAATGTGAATTCAGTGTGTGGTCAAGTGATTGCATATTAAAGTGTCTGTAGAACAGTGTGGTCACTCAAATATAAATCAGAACTGTGACTGCTGAGTTTCATTACAGTGTGTCAGGATGACTACAGGAAGCAAGCTTCTAGTCTGCTACCTTTTTGAAAGTGCTGGCAACCTTTCCCTCCCTGTTGCCATCCAGCAGTGCTTAAAGAGCTGTACCACAATCAAAGTGATACTTTACATGTTGAGTACACTAAGAGTTAATTCAACTATATGGCTTTCTTTAGAGAAGAATGCACTCAAATATATCTGTGTAATGAAGATTTTTATATTATACAATGCTACAGAGCTATTCCCTTTGTAACACAAACTATCAAAAAAAAAATCTCTCACCTCTCTCATTTCAAGCTGGGAGAAAGAACAGAGATGAAATAGGGAAGAACAGTAGCTGTAGAAATGAAATCAGTTTGGTATTGATGAAAGATCATTAAAGGAGCAATATGGAATAAATTAATTCCATATTGCTGTAGCTGATATCGTGGCAGATTTTGGCACTTACTTGTAGCCTAAAAAGACCATTCCTGCAGGGCTATGGGAGTAGTATATTATATCCAAGGCCTTTGTACTTAATTTTTGTCATCATTCTATGCCATCAAGAGCAGGAAGGCATGTTTCAGGAAATTAAATATGAAATATTCTAGTGTCAAAGCCTAGACTATAAACTATCATTCCAATTTTAGCTGCTCAGAACGCTCAAAAAGGAAATTTCAAAATTCTTGGTTGCAGAAGTACTTGGGGTATTTCTTAATTTGAAAGTATATGGTTTAATTTTTAACTATATACTAACGTATTTGTTTGCTAGATTAAGTGATACAGAAAATATCCGAAACACCTGGGGATTTCATTAAATTTACCTACCATCTTTGCTCCCAGACAGACAATACAATAGAGAATGCAGGCACTGTATAAAGGCCAGTGTTTCTTTCCTGTGATCTGAAAGATTTAGCTTTTGGAATATTTTAATTTTAATTCATTTGCAGAGACAAGACTGATCCTCTTTCTCTGTGTCAGTGATTATTGTGTGAACAGGGAAAAAGACTTTTTCTCATTCACAATAACCAATTTAAGAATGCTGAATAGAATGGGGTCCTACAATAACTTCCTAAATCCTCAGTATATTTCTGCATAATCTTAAGCAAATAGACTTGTGATTTGTAGGTGGAATGAGTCTTACTCTGACATAAAAAGTAAAAAACCCCAAACCTAGATATATAAAAAGTACTTTAGAAAATCAAATTCTTTTGAATTTTAATCCTGTTCTTTATGCTGTCACTGGACACTTTGAAAATTTAAATGAGAAAGAAAACCAAAAGAAAAGCAAAAATTACCTTTTTTTAAACTCTTGATTAACAGTATTTTAGTAGATTGAAGTGAAATTGGATTGTGTCTGAGATTCTCGAAGGAATATAAAGAGCCATCACAATCTCTACCAGGCAGTGGATTTTAAGGTAAAAGCTACTTTTAATAATAATAAATAAAAATAAGCAATTGTGATTATTTCCCTGGGGTCCCCTAGAAGGGAAAACTGCAAGGATCAGAGTTAACTCTTAACAGCTTTATTGGACTGCAGAATGCTCCCTTTTTAAGAAGAAAGAAAAAAACAAATATATGTACAGACATGCACCATCTTCTCCAAAAAAACCAATTTCCCATCTGGATTTATGGGAGGCTTTATGACAGAGAATTAGAAGCCTGCATGTCACAGGTCAAATTCTACCCTCCAAAGTTGTAATACCCAGACCATGCCAGGGCTTTTTTCTGCATCCATTCAGGAAGACAAAATTTCACCAAATAGCTTCCACCCAAGCTCATTTCCTTCATCAGCCCTCAGGATAAAACAACAGGATGGACTCATCCAACTGTTGGAAAATACAATATATGTGTCTATAATTGCACACCTAAATGTTCTGCCATGTAGATCAGCTGGTCCCTCTGTGCAGGAATGTTTCTTAGGAAGTCCATAATGTGTACCAGAGCACTCTCTTTGAAAATTTCCTTTGGAAGCATCTGTGGATTTTAACTAGACATGAGCTGAAGAAAGTGTCAGAAATCGGCAAAGATATATCAAGTGCTTTGCTGCCAAAATCCAGTCACTGTGATGTCACATCACTTTCTGCCTTCAAATCTGTATTCTAATCCATTTTCAGCACTGAACACACATTTGTTAAGCCAGAAAACTGGGATGCATGAGAGAATCGGAAGAGTAAAAGTGAGAGAACTCCTGGTTGAATAGGTAAAGCTGAAGTTGTGCACACAGGTAAAAGAAACGAGATTTATTCAACACTTCCCATGGGCAGGCAGGTGTTCAGCCATCCCTAGGAAAGCAGCACTCCATCACACCTAACAGTGTAATTACCTCTACCCCAGTCAAAACCAGCACTGGAACAAGGGGCTTCTTTCTTCATTGAAAAGAAAGTTAAGAACAAATCAGGTGGAAGGCACGTCTCTCATACCTCTTTCCCTCCCTGCACTGTGCAGCAAGAGGGAAGGGAGCAGCTTGGTGGGACAGGAACTATGGGAGTCTCCTGGTGAGGGGCAGGTAGGAAGTGAAGATATAAAGAAGGCTTTCAAGAAGCCAAGAGTGTGTCCCATAAGAAGACTTCTGAGATGCTAATATCTTGTGAGAACCAAAGCACAAAATCATCTGGAAAGTAAAGATGCATATTTCAATTTAAAAAATAAACAAAAGGAAGTCCTCCCTTCATTTAATTAGATTAAAGAACATCCATAAATTACTTCTGGAGGCTAATGCCCTCAATCAAAGGTAAGAGGAACAAAAGCCTTAAACATCAAGGTGTGTTTAGCAAACATGTCTAAGCACTCTGTAGGCTCTGAAAGGAGCTATTCAGGTGGATTATGTGCTAGTAAATAAATTACACTGAGTTCCACATAATATTGCTTTGCCTTCACCTGCCAAAATCCACAGCACCACCAGATCTTTCCAAGAGTACATATGCCCTTCATTATCCCATCTGATCCTACTGCAATGCCGTGGCATTGCTGTGAATATCTTTTTCAAAATGAGAGTCACTACAGGATATTTTCACAGAAAAGAAAATACTGTACAAACATCTGAAAATATATCAGCTTAACTATAAGTGTAGTACAGTAGCACAGACTTATTAAGCCCATCAGGAAATTTAAAGAAAATCCAGCAATGATTTTCAGTACTGTTTCCAGATGAGAAAGAGGTCCTAGATACTGAAACTTTATCCAGTCAGTATCCTGAGACCCTGGGGACCTAATTAGCTCAATACCCAAGCCCTGTTGCCTATTAGAGCAAAGACAGTATATGATCCATGTGTGTGCAGAGCAGACTTCTTGCTTACAGTCTTTACAGCTGCTAATACCTTTAGGAAAGCCTGGTTTTACTGGAATGATAGAACTGATGGTTGAAATAATATTTTAGAAGGAACCCTGTTTTATAAGCAGTGTTAAAAAAGTCAAAATAAATATGAAGGACATCTTCCAGAAGGAAAACCAGGAAGAATTACATGTAATCCTTGCATAGCTTAACTATTATCAGGTCCCTGCTTCTGTTATAGGGGTCTTTAATAATTTGCCACAAAAAATCAAAGAAAAAGCTGCGCTGCATCTCATTAGTTTCTCTGCTTGGTAAGTAATTGTAGTTTGGCTTTCCAGCCAGCATCTCGGGACATTGTGCTCCTATAACATTCAGGGACTAGGAATTGGCAGGCAGTTTACTGGCAACACAGAATCTAAGAGATCATTGACTTTATCCCCTTTTATCCAAAATCAGTTATAAATTCCAAGCACATAAGTTGAAAAAACTGCTATATTTAGAACAGTTTGTTCTGCATTATTATTCTATATTCCCTCTTCTCACACTTTCAGAATGAATTAAAAGAAATATTGGTCTGCAAATTTGCTATTTACTTCTATACCAGTCAAAAGATACAACATGAAATAACCCAATGCAACATGTATTCAATATGTATGTTTTATTGGGCCTGAAAAGTACTAATGGAAATAGGCATATATTTTTGAATCACTGTTTACAGTAATTTTTAAAAAAATGATAAAATTATGTTGTTCTGAGAGGATACCTGTGTTTGTAGGCTGGATTTCAATTTACTAGCTGTAATGCAGAACTCAGAGTTTTATCCAACCATTGACCTGAGGTAAACAAATTACCTTCTCAATGGTGAAAAATTATGTAATTTTAGCCCTGTGTGTGTCCAATATTTCCAGAGGTGAAATGTTTTTTATTCATTCTTTTATTTATAGATTTATTTATACAAACAAACAAACCAACCCCAAAAAATCCCAATGCCAAACAGACACTTTTTTGATCCTTCTGACTGATGGATTGAAGCTCCTTTCTTCCTACTAATTGCATTTTTTCCCAAAAAGTTGAGAAGTTAAGAATTCATTTCCCCCTTCCCTCTGAGTTGATAATATAGGTGAGCATTGCTTGTTTATGCCTTGTTCAAGAAACTATCCATATTATTTAACAAGTAACCAAGAAGTAAAGCAAGTTTACAGTTTAACAAAGTTCTAACACATTTATGTTCATTTCTACTTACCAAATCACTCAGGGACATGATAAAATGTAACTAATTAAGAACATATAGATCGACTATTCCATTAAAATGGTCATATATGTGTATCTAACACCAGTATACCATTGCAATTTAAATGAAAAGGTAAGCAGGAATATTTCACAGGTCCCCTAGAAAGTGATATCAAATAAATTCTTTATAACCTCTCTTGTATCCTGTACAAAACTTGGTTTATTCAAAAATAAAATCTCCACATTTATTTCCGCATAAATGAAGTCTTTCATGTGAACCCCTCTACAGTGTGGCTTCCAACAGCAGTTGAAATAATTTTTTAGTGCCTGAATTCAAGTTCTTTTCTTTTATAACAGTTTTTGACTTGAATGGTTTTTGCCAGTGAAAAGCTCTCACTTGCTTTTAAGGAGGTCTGCCATCTGTGGACTAAATTAGTTCAGTGGAGCAAAGGTGAAGGATGTCAGTAGTAAGAAAAGCTCCCCTTTTCTAAAGGAGAGTTTTTTTGCAAAATACAAAGTTTCTTCCTTTCCTGTACAGTGACCTGGTAGCTTTCTCATAACATGGCCCAGAAATGGGTAGCACCAGAGACGAAGCCACCAACCAATTTGGTTCTGAGCCAACCAAATTCTTCCTGTATCTTTCTTATCCTAAGAAAACATCAGGAAGATAGTCAGTAGTTTTCAAGCTTAGCATTCTTTGAGAACAATAATTATTTTAGCTAGTGATTGCAAAGATTTTACTAAACAACTTTTTGTACAATTCTGATCTCAATAGCACAGAGGAGCAGTTTGTTCTTCTATATGAGAAGAGGACTTTCAATTTCATCTTGAAAACCTTACCCCACATCTCAGGAGTTTACAGCTGTGTTTCTTTGATGTGGGAGAATGTGATGTAACTACATGGTCTTTTCATTAAAATAACATGCTCTCATGTTATTCTAAATGACTTTTGAACCTTTTCCTTGAAAGAAGTTTTGTCATTCTCTAATGGTTTCTGTTTACAATCAACATATCTGTTATCTGATCACAGCTGAAGGTCTTTATGGTGTAAGTCAAAAGAGCTATCTATGTCTGTGCCAAGGTCACTGTTGCAGTCTGGCTCCTTGCCAGCATCATTTTCTCTTCACTATTTTCCCCACAGCTTGTCTGTTGCAGAAGCTGGATGCATCCAGTTTGCCTGGAACATATCTCTTCAAGTCTGATGCAACCACACTAGACTGTCCTTAAGAAACAGAGTGTCTGCTAGGCCTCTTGTAATGGCAGTGTTTTTACAGAAAGTAAAAAGAAGGTTAAACAGGTGCTCAGTCCCTAAAGAGACATAGCCAGTCATCTTCTAACAGTAACTCGCTAATCCATCACAGAATAGACATTTCTGGGAGCTTCCAGGCTTTGGCTCTATTATGTCTTGAAACCCAAGAGAATTAGGGTCACAGGAGAGGATAGTGATTCTCTAAGCAAGCATAAATATTCTCTCTCGACAATTCTGTATCATTCAAGGCAGACATCTTTCAGAGAGTAAAAACGTTTGGAAGATTCAATGAAGCGACTGCAGAAACTGAGCTAAGAACTGGTTAGCTCCCATTTGCACCTGCCTCCACACAGATTAAGAGGAACCTGAGTGACATTATAGCCTCCCTAACCTTCAAATTCTTATCCAATGCTATAGGGATGTAAAAAGACAAACAGTAAATGCACAGCTGTGGTAGGTTTCTCCTGGCTGGGTAACAGGTGCCCAACAAAGCTGCTTTATGACTTTCTTACTTAGCTGGATGGCGAGAGAAAATACAACAAACGGCTTTTGTGTTGGGATGAGGGGGAAAGATCACTCAACATTTACTGTCACAGGGAAAACAGTCTCAGGGAAAAATTATTTCATTTATTACCAATCAAATCAGAGTAGGATAATGAGAAATAATAATAATAATAATAATAATATAAAAATCCCTTAAGAACACCATTCCCATCCCTACTCCCATATTCCCAGGCTTGATTTTACTACCAATTTTCTCTCTCCACCCCTCTCCAGCAATTCACAGGGACTGGGATAGGGCCTGCAGCCAGGACATCACACATTGTCTCTGCTGCTCCTTCCTCCTAAGTGGAAGTGGATCCCTCCCACAGGAGTCTTCAATAAAGTTCTCTGTTCTCAGTCCTTCCCAGGGGCTGCAGTTCCTCACAATCTGCCCCAGCATGGGTCACTTCTATGCAGAGCAGCCCTTCTATCTATCTATCTATCTATCTATCTATCTATTTATCTATCTATCTATCTATCTATCTATCTATCTTACAAAAACTAAACCTCACTTAAGAAGCTACAACTCTATGTGTGTCTGTTACTGAAAAAAGTCTAGGTTCATCTGATTTGCTTTCATCTCAGACTGTTTTTAAGAAGAAAATAAGATCTTTTTCCACACCATTATGATGCACTAAGTGGAAAAGACCAGGTATGGACTTCCTGGAAACTTGATTTCAGAGAATGTGAAGCAGACTAGAAATCTAGATTTGGTCTGTTAAAACCTACAGGGCAAACTTAAAGACAGATAATCATCACTGAAAATTTAAATTCCAGCTTTTTTTTTTAATTTTGCTGGGGTTTATATAATTTTTTTGGCTTCTACTTGTATCCTGCTGTGCTTCCACAGGCAAGTGGCTATATCTCTCTCATTCCAGTGAAAATTTAATGTTAAATCATTGTTCTGCTGCTGGACAGCGGAATCCTTAAAGAAATGCCCTTCATTATAAATTCCAGTAATTTTTGACCCTCAGCTTTCCTCAGAGAGCCACATCAACAATATTGATAAGGCTTCATATTACCATCTCAGGAACATAACAAGGTTAAGACAACTGCTGTGTCAGCAAGATGCTGAGCTTTTGACTCATGCCTTTACAAAATCAAGGTTGGATTATTGCAATTTATTGTTGGCAGCTCTCCCAGACTGTTCATTATATAGGGTGTATTTCACAAAAAACTCAGCAGCCAAAACATTCGAACACTAATACAAAATTACCAAACATGACAAGTAGTAACATCACCACCAGACACAGGGCATTGAAATCCTGATCTGGTATAAAGAAACAGCGAAACAAATGTTTGCTGTAAAGATTGTGCATAACCAGAAATTATTTAATCTAAGGGTTATCTGCTTGTCATTTTAGAAGGTAACTTACTCTTTCTACCACTATGTCTTTGGCAATACTTTGTCTCTTTCACTTCTGTGGAATGTCTTATGCTGAGCTCTAAGCTTCTCTTTGATTTAATTTTAGATTTTAATATCTAAATAATATTTTTTCTTGATAACAATATCTTGGATGAATTGGTCATTAGAATATCCTAATCCTTATTGTGCCCTGTATTTTAAGATTTAAAGTTATAAAAATTATAATAAAATGACATGTAAGATGTACACTCTTTTTTAAGTTGATCAGCTTTTGCTGGGACATTGTCAGGTTTACAAATACTAACTCAACAATATCTGAAACAGTCAGAATCTATTTAGCATTTTCCATCTCAAGATTTGAAAAATGTTTTACAAATAATTATGTATCCACATACACACAATTTATATTTTTGCAAAACAGAGCATATACTATTTTCCTTTTAAAAATTCTCATTAATAATTATATTAATAATGATGATGATAATAATAATAATAGCAATAATAATACCAGGAAAATAATATCATAAAGGTCTACAAAAGCAAGAATTTGAGTTTTGTGCCACTTATATAGTTGCAAGTAAAACAAAACTTGCAGAAAGCCTGTCTTTTCATAATATTTAACATAGCAAACATATAAATTTCAGAGAAGACATTATTGGTTTGGCTTAGACTTTTAATAAGAGTGGCAAAAATGAAGTTATCTATATAAAGTCCAGCTGCTCTATTTTGCCTATACAAGAGTTAGGCAAAATGATAGAAGGTTTTTATTATTGCCAATGCATCCCTTTCTCATTAACAGAAATACCATGCTGAGGTATTCTCTGATTCCTGGGGATCAGAGAAACAGACTAGTTTATGTTGGAAAGGATCTCTGGAGGTCACTTGATGTAACCTCCTACTTAGGGAAAGCCTACATTAGGTTTTTCAGAGCCTTCCCCAGCCTTATTATGATTATCACTTGTCACTGTTAGACACAAAATAAAGATACTTGACTCAAGTTCAAAGACAGATGATCAGAAGGCTTCATTTACAATTCATCCAGCCTTTTTATAACATGCTGCACTAAAAGGCATATTATTGGTTCATACAATTGACACCTTTCTCCATTGGTTAAGTAACAGAAACAACATCTGGGAGAGAGGTTGTTGAGAGAAAAAATATTGTTTACTTAGAAAAATTATGAGAAAAAAATAGTTATTTACAGAAATTATCCTTGAAAGAAAGATTTCTCCTGAGAAATCCTCCCTTGGGAAGAAAATCAGCCACTTACAGGCTGAAAACCTTTCAGACTCAGAAACATCAAGCCCGCAATCTCTGTTTATGAAGAATCACAACCACTGGGCATCCACCTCCTCCATTGTTTGACCACCCTTGTGGTACAAAAAGTTCTTCTTTATTTCTGGTCAGAATTCCCCAAGCCCAACTTGTGTTCTTTGTGTCTAACTTTTCCAATCAGAGAAGGGTCCTATTAGATCCTCTAATAGGATCCTCTAGGATTCCTATTAGTCCTGTTAGTCTGCTTCTGAGGAAGGAGAAATAATCTTCCAGATGGACAAGACTGTTTCTTAAAACTTCTCTATGTACCTCAGTGCTCCATCCCCTGATGCTGATGGCCTTCCACAGGCCTCACTGCAGAAGGTTTTTCTTGCTCTGCGGAGTGCAAGATCAGAGGTAATACCCCAGACGTGTCTCACAAATGCCAGATGTCAATCATTTCTCTTGGCATCTTAATTACACTTGCTGATACATCCTGGGATACACCTAATTTTCTTTGCAGATGCTTCTTTGATTGCATATAAACTCTGCCCCAGACTTGCCTCTCTATTCACTTCCCTTCCCACAGACTGAGGCAAACCACTTGTGAGATAATAACTTTAGATTCTGCCTGTACTGATGAGAAGGATCAAGCTGAGTTTGGGATTGAATGAGAAAACTAATATCCTATAAAACTGGCATGTGTCTTAAGCTTATACATGCACACTGGAATTACGAGTTTTAGTGTTCAGCTTGTTCTTGTGATGGTCTTTGCAGACTTCCTGTAGATCAGGTCTGGCAGGCCAGTGGTTATTTTTAAAAAATATGTTACTGTCCATTATTGACTGTGTGTCAAATCTTTTCTAGCACACAGAAGCTGTGTGATCCCATACACATATTTTTCATTAGCATACTTAGTATAGTGGACAGTGTAGATCATACCTGGAGATAAATCTGTGTTAAATTTGTGAGTGTTAATGGTCTTCTAAAAACACACTGATGATAGCGTCGTCAATCACCCCTGACCTCTCTGACACAGATGCCAGCAACCCATTTTCCTTATGTTATAGAGCTCTAATAACCTGTTCCCTGCTGGTACCTGGCTCTGCTCCACTGGTCATGATCACTCACTTTTTTGAATTTGTTTCATCAAAAAAGAGAAGAAATTAAATCAGGAGCATCCAAGTATAAGACAAAATTTTTGTCCATAAAATTGTGTTCTTGATTTTAAATAATACATAGAATGTCTGCTTTATCATATCCAGAAACAAACAAATAAAATTAAAAATAAAATAAAACCAAAGTCATGTAGCTTCAACAGTCTTATGATTCTTGCATTCTTATTTAAACCAAGTTCTTGATCAGAGTATGTGGCTGTCTTTCACCCACCAATGAAATCTTTAATTGATATGGTAACCAATATCCAAAATGTAAAAATTCCTTCTTAGATGAAGATCCAACTGAATACAAAGTCATTCAAAAAGGTTCAGGCTTGAACATTTACTTAAAAAACTCTCTGTCTCATGCTGAAATTGCTAAGGACAAAAAAAAAAAATGTCCACTCATGGCTGTAACTACTAATATTTCCAGGAATCCTTCTGTCACCTCAAATGAAATATAAACTCTATATCTAAAGATCTAAAAGAGTAATACCTTTTATACTGACGTTTGACAGGAATTTCATGTTTTAATTGTTTTAGTTAATTGTATGTGAATTATCACAATATTAAAGAATAAGCACTTTTAAACCCAC
Source organism: Cettia cetti (assembly GCA_013401135.1). NCBI lineage: Eukaryota > Metazoa > Chordata > Aves > Passeriformes > Sylviidae > Cettia > Cettia cetti. Next base: position 16,232 of record VZUI01020481.1, on the reverse strand, counting down.
TTGACAATATAACTTTTTAATACTGAAGTTTTACAGTGGCACCTGTAATCACTTACATGGTAGCAGCAAAATTATTAGGTAATTCTTTGTCAGACACACTAACAGACTCATTAGAAACAAGTTTAATTTTAAAATACATCACTTGTATCACAAATGAAAGAATTTATATGAAAAATTTCTAATGGATAATTTATTCTTCCTTGCAGAAGAAAAATGCTTGAAAATATTGAATACATTGGAAAAAAATTTAAGGACTTTCACATAATTCTGATTATTTCTTTAAAAAGCTTAATTCTGAATGACAGAACATTTATCTGCATGAAGAATTGGAAAGATTACACAGTTCTCTTGTTCTGTATATTTGTGTAGATATATACAATAGTCAATATAAAATATGTAGACTGAATTACTATGTATCAAGAATGGACTTTTCCCAATTACAATGAAAGGTTTTAATAAGATCAGTCTGATTTTTGATGTTGTGGAGAATTTCTGTCACATTTTTTCCAGATAGTTTTCATGCAGATTGAAGAAGCTATGCTGATTTTTCTCATGTGTCTAACACATGAAGAGCTATTCTGGATGCTGAGAAAATGACACCATTTCTTCTTTGCATACAAACCACAGCTAAATCATAAAATTTTGTCTCTATCTATTGTAGAGACTGCAGAAGGATACAGATGAATACATAGAAAAACTTCTTTACTCTAAATATGCAAAACAGTTACTGATGATAAACATTTCAGTTTTCTTAAATAGGGAGAGATCCTGATAACAAATCTTGTAGATGTGGTCCATCTTATCACACATGTGGTGTATCCCAAAAATGAAAAGAAATTGTCTTTATCCTCTTCTGCTAGTGAGATTTTCTGAGATTTATGAGAGCTTAGAACAGATATGTCCAGATTTGGTAGCCAGTCCTCTGACTCAGAGGTGTTTAGTTGGTCTCTCAATGTCTTTCAGAGTTACTTTAAGAAATTCTTCACTATGAGGGTGTGAGGCACTGGAACAGATCACTCAGAGAAATTGTGGACGTCTTATCCCTGGAAGTGTTCAAGGCCGGGCTGGATGGGGCTCTGAGCAAATTGGTCCAGTGGGTGGTGTCCCTGCCCTTGGCACAGAGGTTGGAACTAGAAGATTTTTTAAATTATTCAAATCAAAACCATATTCTATAATTCTGTGATTCGTCATCTTTGCAACACCTTTCCACAAGGAACTAGAAGTGTCTGCTTGATGCAAGCTGAAATGCAACATGATGGGAAGCAACTCCTTGACCATTCTGATACATTGCCCTGACAGGAATTTCAGTGCATACCCATAGGGCCTGCTGCCAGTCAGAAATTTGACATTAGTGCATTATCTTACCAAGGACCAAGCACTGGTCCCTGGACTTTGCAGACCTCTGTCAAGGGCCAAATAAATAATTTTTACCCTCAACACAGAAAAATGTCTCTATATAAATATAAAAACCACCCACTGTTTTCTCACTATTGTCAGTATATATTATTAGGATACCAACTCCCTACAGATGACCAGCTTATAAACAGAATAAATAAAAAGCAAGTGAGGTGAAATTATCTTACATTAAATTATAAAATAAAACATAAAATAAAACATAAAATAGTTTTACTAATGTCCTTGCAGATTAGGTACTTTGGGTTCTTTCCACAAAAAAATGAGATTCATGGTACACTTGGTACATGTAAAATGCTGGAAGTAATCTGCATTCTTAAGATTGAAGTGACCTTTTACTGGGATCATATCTGACGATTTTGTTTCAATCTTCTAGTCAATTTAGTTTTGAAGCAGTAGCCATACAGTTAGACCAGTCTGCTGGTCTCTGCATTTATTCAATATGATCTTTTTTAACTATCTGGACAAGTTCTGGTTTTATTTTATTTCTCTTTCCTGATGGGGCTTCTTTTACTGCATGCAGTTTTGGCAGGATACCAGTGACTGTATCTGTGAGGTACTTTCTGTTCTGGTAGCCTGTTAATCATCTCTCATGTTTGTTTAAGACTGTCCTATGAATCCTCTTCAGAAATGATCTATAAGTCCATTTGCTTATCTGCATTTACAGACTACCCTTAAGTCTGGCTTAAGCTATGTGTATGGTGGGTCTGCCCATGGAGTTTAATTTAATCACTGAAATTCAGAGCTAACTTCATAAGGTAATAGTTTATCACTGCCTTACCTGCACTACCAGGAAATTGAAAAGACCTGAAATCTAAAATAATGTACAATAGTTATACCGAATCAGATATCTAAGTGGGGCATTTGTGCTAATTAAGTTAAAAATGTCAAGTGCAAAACTTAAATATTTTGCATAACTTAAATCTTTATTGCAGTTTTTAGCTAATGTGTTTAGATTGCACCAATTACAGTCATCTTTTATTGGGCCTTAACACTGTGCTGAAGCTGGCATGATCTAATGGCATAACTAACAATTTACTATGTATCATAGCTCAGCTTGGATTTAAAATACTATTAGTAGGGTTATAAAACTGAGGGGTTTGCTTTGACATAAATCTATATTTTATGGATAAGAGGTGTATCTAATCCCTTTATTATGTAGTAAAATATTTAGAATAGAACTCATGAATATGTTTATGACATACAAAAATTTACTAGCTGACATTTATTCCTTGTGTGAAATTTCTATTTGATTATGAAAATGTAAGAGAAACTACAGGCATTAGTTGATTTACACAATGGACTTGCTTGGGCAGATTTCTTATGTGTCACCATAACGTTCAAGGTATAATAAAAAACTGCAGCTACTTTGTTGCAAATTATTCAATTTAATCTTCTGAAGAATTTTATTGGTAATGTTTGGAAGCTGACCTTTACCTGCATGACACTTTCAACAAGAAATGTCAAGAAAGATTACAAATTACTTTTACAGCACATTAATAGTTTATAAAATTTATTTTGGATCATTTAAGGAAACCCACATACTACATAAACACCCTGCTATAACAGAGGTGTTTGACACTTCAGAGTATCATGAAAAGGAATTTGATTTCTTACAGATCATAAAGGAAAGGAAGTAGTAGGGGCCAAACAGTGACATTTCACTCATTTTAAATTGTTCTTAATTTTATGAATGTATGCACTTACTATAATGTAACAATAGAGGAGTAAAATGGTGTTAAATATGATACATCAGGATGTGCCTCTAGGTACTGCATCCTCTCAAGGAGTGCACTGACTGCATCAAATATCTTGAGAACTTTGCTCATGAAAATACTTCTATATATGAATTTTAAAAATTAGTTCTAATCTAAAATGGACCCAAAGCAAGGCAGTAGAAAAGGACCTAATTCTATATTTCTCCCTGCACTTATATCCAAGTTTGTCAGCTTTTCTACAGGTGCTTTGTCAGAGATGGAAGTAAAGCATCTAATTCCGGGCTAGAAAAATTATTTGTCTGAGATTAACTTTTTTCTTGCTGTTCATACTCTAGATCTCTTCAGCTAAGTGACTCATCCTATTCTCCATTTATAGCTGGTAGAAAAAATAGGCACTTTTAGGGCACAATTTATATAGTTTTGAAATAGGTAGCCTTCAATTCAAACCTCACTCTGAAAACACATAGGTATCCACTGGGTACAAAAGAGACCTAAGCTCAGATATGGATGTTTCTATTTGTGTTATCTAAATATCACCCCTCCTGTTTATTCAATGGGAGAAAAATTAATGAACTTTCAGGAAAAAAATCCTCATGGGACATACAGTATTTTCTTTTTCACAAGACAGTGGAATTATCTAGTGCAAAATTAGGCTTTTTAAAGTATATTAATAGTGAGAGAAGGTCAATTCTCTAAAAAATTGAGACATCATACTGGTCCCACTGAAAGGCATTTAAAGAACAATGCAATGATCAAACTCAGTCAACATGGGTTCACAAAGGGAAAGGGCTGTTTGCCCTGCAGAGGGATCTAAATAGATCAGACCATTAGACTATGGTTAATGGGATGAAATTTAATAAAAAATGACAGGTTCTGTAAGTAGGATGGCATAACACCAGGCATAAATATGAATTGGGAGAGAAGTAACTGGAAAGAAGTCCTGCAGAAAGGGCCCTGCAGGTGCTCTCTGACAGCAGGCTCAATGTGAGTCAGTAGCATGTCCTGGCAGCCAGGAGAACAAACCCCATCCTGCGGTGCATCAAACACAACATCACCACCTGGTCAAAAGAGTTGATTATCCTGCTGTATTCAGCACTGGTGTGGCCTTAGCTTGAGTGCTGAGCACAGTTCTGGACCCCATTAATTGAGAAAGATGTTAAATCACTCAAGTGTGTCCAGAGGAAGGAAAGAAAGCTCGTAAAAGTGGTGGATGGAATGTCCTATGAGCAGCAGTTGAGGACTTGGGGTTTGTCTAGTTTGGAGAAAAAGAGCATGAGAAATGATCTCATTGCTTTCTATGCCTTGCTCAGGAGGGAGTATGGTGAAAGGGAGGTGCTGAGCTCTTCTAACTGGGACTCAATGATAAGATTTTTGGGAATGGTTCAAAGCTGTGTCAGGAGAGGACCAGACTACATTAGGTAAAATTTCTTTACCAAGATGGTGGTAAAACACTGGAACAGGCTTCCTAGAGAGGTAGTCAATGCTCCAAGGCTGTCAGTGTTTAAGACACAATTGGAAAGTGCCCTAACACAATTTGTGCCTTCTGTTTAGCCCTAAATTTTTCAGCGCAGCTGTAGTATATGGCCATTGTACATCCCTTCTAACTGAAATAGACTGTTCTGTTCTGTTCTATTAGATGTTCCAAGGTGCTCCTTTGCAATACTTCTTGTTTAGGTGTTCATTCTCATTCCCTTGAAAAGTTCAGTTGCTGTATTTATTTAACTATTAGGTCAATATGATTAGATAGCATGTATTTTGGGGAAATAGTGCACCTTCTTCATTCTTTCAGTTACTTCAGGGCACAAGTGTTGTATTGCATTTAAATAATCCTTCACACATCATGTTATTTCCTCTCAAGTATTGATATGGCTGTTCAATAGCATAAAATGTGAGGCTAAAAGAGAAAATGGCACTTATTTGGCTTAAAACAGGAGTCAGAAAGTTCATGTGAAGCAAGTCCTTTTTTTTTACTTGTAAATAGTAGAATTGTAACATTTTTTTTTTGTTTTAAGAAGAACCTGCTGTCTGTTGCACTCCCAATGAAGAAAAAGCCCATGTACAGAAATGCTATAAGCCTAACATCAGTGATGATAAACCAGTCTCCCTTTGGCCTAATTTCTTAGCAAATATCAAGAATTTTCCTTAAATTTAATGTTATGGACAAACTAATGGAGGAAAAAGTCAAGGCAAATTTAGACTGGATATGCAAAACTGCACCACTATCAAAATACCACATAACTCAAATGAAAAGAGGTGTTGCAGAAACTGCCACCTTGTTTAGAGAGATACATAATGAGTAAAATACTACTGCTTACCAGAAAGAGTTGAAGATTCTGAAAGTAATTTAATTTATGAATGTTATTTTCATTTCCATACTAGTCAGCTGGAAAACAGAAGGAAAGTTAACTTCATTGTCTTAATTTTGTTCAGCCCATATCCAATAACACTGGAGTGTCCACTCCAACCGATAAAGAGCTAGGGGTGTTCATACTTTAGAAATGCTTTATCTGATGCATCAAAATATCTCTTGTGAACGAGGCCAAACAACTCCTGCAGAGCACAACAAACTCACAGACACATGTAAGGGCTGATAGAGCTGGCTGGCAGCAGGGGGAAGGGACACTTTTCACTAAAGATCCACATCATCTCTCACCTCTCAAGCTTAAGGAAGAGCCATAAACTCAAAACAATTTCAGCCTCAAAAGAGTTTCTAAACTCTAATACTTTATTTCATCAGACACCAAAAACATTTGACTTAGTGGAAACATTGCCTTCATGACACATTGTTTATTTGTGCTACTTTCAGTTGCAGAAGGCAATGCTGTGTCACTCTTTAACAGCAGTCCAAACATTGATTCTTCCCTTTGCCCCTCTGTCTCATAGATACCAAACACCTGCTTTCCTTCTTGGATTTTCTTATTAACATAACTAAGTCAAACTGAGAGCAATTATTCACAGCCTATACTTAGCTTAAACTATGTTACTTCTACACCTGAATGGCATCTGGAAAGCCTAAAAAGTGCTGCTTTTTCTTCCAGGTACAGCCACCTGTCTAGTAAAAAACCAACACTGCTTTAGGCTTGTCCTTTTTTCTATATCTAGAGAATTATCATTGTTACACCACTCCTGCAAAATGCTATTATTCCACAATTTTAAGGGGAAAATAAAATATACAAAAATCAGAGTGATTCTTGTGGTGGATTTTGTGGTGAAGTGGGTTGCAGTTGAAATGTTGTGTTTGATGGTGATGTGTACGACATTTCATTTATTGAATACTGCAAAAAGAGGCTAAAGGTTGCTCAAAACAACTTTCAGTGTTCTCTACTCCTAGAAACCCACTCCAGGATTATAATGAAGCATTTATTTATAAACCACTAGGGTTACAGTAGGATGATTTGATAAGCAAGTCTCTTGTTTGCTGTATTTTATGTGTATGTGAACACCCACAGAGTTTACACATAGGATATAATTTCCAGAGGTGATTTTTGCCCTGTGTAGAATGGGAATTAATTTTGCACGGTAGCTGCCTTTTCCCAGCAGCTAGCATTTCCACAGCTGGTTGCTGTTTCACTCACCCATACTTTTCTATCACTTACAATTTTTTCAGCAGCTCTCTTGCATGCCCAGAGAAAGAAAACATTTATCCACAACAAATCAAAAGCTGTGAAAAAATGCTACTGGAGGCATGTTTTTTTCTTTTGTGATTACAGAAAGCCCACACCTTTTCTCTTCAGACCTAACTGTTGCGAAGTTGTGGCTTAAGACTTTGAGGAACAAGAATTTGAATTCTGTTTATTTTGACAAACAACATCAAAATTTTAAAAAAAAATTATTACATTAAATAACACAGCTATCTTATTAAGACACTTGAAAAAATAATGGTTTATATAAAGTATTGTTATGCATTTGTTTCCTTGTTTATCAGAACTTTTTGGCCATATCTGTAACTGAAGTAGCAGAGCACAGCCTTTCCAAGACGCAGATTTCAAAAGAAAAAGTGAGATTAGAAGGAGCTTGTGAAAGTATTTTTAAATAAGTCTCAAATATCAATGCACAGAAAGGACTCTCTACCTCCTGCTGTTGAACCTATTGAAAAAATACTTGTAATTGTTTTTATACGTATTTTTGAAGGACTGAAGAGACTGACAGTTGTAGTAATGCTTGAAGAAGTTCTGAATGGTAAGTGAGGGTGAGGACATTTAAAGGTTTTCTTCATTCTAATTAACTGATGGTAATGATAGATGTAAGCTCAAGGCAATGACACTATCCCTTTAGGCAAGGACAAAAGTAGTCCTGTTTGTTCCAGTATAAGATAAAGTTTTGATTTCTCCTGTTTATCATAGGAGAATTGACATGAACTTAATCATTCAACTGATGAATTAAGAGATGCAAAGCTGTAAGAAATGCATAATTTATTTTACAAATTAATAGATTTCATAAGCATTGACAATCACACTGTATTAAACAGCTCATAATGCTTTCCAAACCATTTTGATCATCAGGAAATGAGGATAACTTAATGATTACTCTAATCATTAAGTTATCACCTATTCAGGGTGACAGAAGCACTTGTGAAACCTTGTCAGTCCAAGAAGTCTCAGGCTCCTTTATTAGAAATTACTACTGCTGCAATAGATTTATCTGGAAGGATTTAGTGTTTCGGGTGTGTCTGCACAGCATCCTGTGGCTTAACTGAAGTGGCATGGAGAGATGGCTTTAAGATAGATGACAGACCACGCACCCTACAGCTAAGGCAGCATGCTCAGGCACTTTGCCCTGTCCCCCCTACCTGTGAAGGAGCTCCAGCAGGAGGAGAAGCAGGCAATTAAGAACAGCTATCTCTGGAAGACTGGTTAGATCTGCCACGTTAATCCCTTACCCTCCTGCACATGGCACGTAAAGACTTCTCCTATCATCAAGATATATCTTCCAATGAAGAAAGGATGAGAGGGACAAAATGAAATTTGAGCTAAATATTAAAAACCCTCAAAAGGCTGTGTTTAGCTCTTTTATTATTCAGTTCTCCTAAGCACTGCCATTTAGCATTAAGTATTTTGAGAATATCTTTTGTATGGCAATGACTGTCATCAGTAATAATTTTCATTAGTGTCCATGCTTTTTATGTCTTAGACAAACACCTCTGCCATTATACAGTTATAATTTCTGCAATGGGGGGGGGGGGGGGGGGGGGGGGGGGGGGGGGTGTCTGGCTCTGGCTGGGATGGGGTCAGCTGTATTCAAAGCAGCCAGTATGATGCTGTTTTGAACCTGTGACTAAGCAGTGTTGATACAGAACAACACTTCATCTATTGCTAAGAAATTGCAATAAGATTTTCTCTGTTTCTCACTCTGCCCCACTACCACCAAGAAGGCTGAGAGTGAGCAGGAGAATAGGAAGGGACACCATCAGGACAGCTGGCCCGAAATTACCAAAAGTAAATTCCAAGCCTTGTAACATCATGTTCAGCAACAAAGAAATTGGGGGTTTGGTTTTTCCAAACACACTACTGCTTGGAGTCAGAGTAGGCACTGGTCAGCTCATGGGAGGTGAGTGATGCAAATGTCTTGCACCACTATTTATTTTTTCTCATATTTTGGCAGAGACTGCAGTATATCTTTTAAATCTACCCTGAGTTTAGCAATAATGTCCAGCCTCATAAAAATCATATAAAAAGGAATATCCAACTGACTCGGAATATCTCAAAAAGAATTTTATGGAAAAACTTTGATTTTTAACTAAATTATTCTTTTTTTAAAAAATATTGTTAAAGTATAGACTATTGTTAAAGTGTAGACTGTACCGGTAAATTCTTCTAGATTATTCCCTTAAAAATTATTTAATAATTTTACACTTACACCAGCAGTGACTTTGACTATGATCCAAGTAAGCTCCTATTAATAAATATGGATTAAAACTGGCAGTAGTGCTAGAATGCAGTGTTTGATTCTAACACTTCTAGTAGAAGTGGGATTACTTCAGATTTTCATCAAGGTTATTGATAGGGGACTTCAGACTTTTTTTTTCCCATGTCTCAAATTGTCTGAAGTCAATGCTTTGTCGATCTTCACTTTTATGTTCAGGACAACCTTATTGTCACTTAGTAACTGATTCCTAATAACACTGAAGTTTATTTATTTGACACAAGTGGAGATGAATAAGTGTGTGCTTTAACTGATAAAGCCAGTATAAATTGTATAATATTTTGCTCTGTTCATCTAATGGTTCCATTTCAGTGTATGTAATCCTAGCACATAATTTTCAGGATTAGGTGTCTGCTCTACATCCATCTTCACTGTACAGAATAAAATGTGTTAAAGGGTTTTGTAATCATAGCAAAGAAGGATAAGATTACACTCTAATTTTACCTGTTCCAGTAATATGTTTCTCAGCTCAGAACATGTTATTTCACACTGTGTTCTACCCCCTGTAATGGGAAATTAAGCGTGTCTCCCAACCTCATAATCCTTCTCTTGATGAGGCAACTTCACCACATTCCCCCATCTTATCTATGTTAGCTCCTTAATGTGTATTTCTCAGAGGAGAAAGATTATACTTTCAATATTATGTTCTCATAATGCTGCATCCTGAGGTTTTCTCCAATCACAAAATTACAAGCCATTTTTTCTGTAAGAGTTATTTAGTACCGTCTTTCACAGCTCAATTCTCAAAGTCCCTTATAGGATTCATATTTAATTCCAGTAGTATCACTAGCAAGAATCATGTATTTAATGTTTCCTCCATATTGAGTTCCCTTTCACTTTCAGATTTCATGATTCTAAACTTGAATTTCCTACATTAACATTCTCCTCTGTTCTCTGCTACTCCAAAAATTTGGTAACTATGTCATTCCTTTCTTTTCCTACTAAAATGTAACAACAAAAATAAAAATCAAGGAACTGAAAAAGAGAGGTGAGAAAAATTATTAAAGATAAAACCATATTCTACAAACAACCTACTATTACCCCTTTACATCAAAAAAAAAAAAAAAAACCCCAAAATAATCTGAATGTGACCTGAGACGCTGCAAAAGCAAAATTGAAAGTTACACAAATACTCCTTGGCAGAAGAGAGTTCAAGGAATTCCGTTTAAAGGCAAAAAAAAAAAAAAAAAAAACCCAAACCACCATAGCACTCCATGACAGTAAGAGGGATATACCCATAAGTGGGTAGCACATATGTTATCCTTCAGCTGATAGGTGTGCAGGGCTGCTTAGCCTATAGGTAACCACTATAATCCCATGTAGTGATTGCCTAGGGATAGATGTACATCTGCCCTTAAGAATGAGGGAGGGAAGAGGGGATAATGACAAATTGAGAGCAATGCAACAAGAAAATACACCACATTTCACAGAGCAAATCAAAAATCCAAATACCAGCATCTTATATAGGCCAAGCTATTCTAGACTTACACTATGAAACACTGTGGCCTGTTTTTCCACAAGAAATTCCAGTGGATAAAGAGCTTTTGTAGGAAAAAAAAAATGTTCCCAGTGTGGGTGAGAATATTGCACTCTGGTCCTCGGTGTGTTAGAATATATTGAGCAGATTGAGAACACCACCTGTTCATAATATGTAGAGACTTGACTAATGACTATAGTCTACTTTATCTGAGTAAATTTTAATGGAAAATGCTAGGACTCAAATTCATTTCTGCTTGCAGGCATCTTGTAGGGTCAGTAGGGTGATGAAGTGATACTGGTTAGAAATTCTAAATCAGTGTAATCTTTAATAATTCTGTATCATACTGTATGCTTGCATCTATACTACTTTAATAACAATGGACATTACACAGAAGAATGAAACGGAGAGATAGAATACAACTATGCAATATTAAATAAAGGAGACCCACAGCAATTTATAAATTCAGAAAAACTGTGTCCTTTTTAATGGAGAAACACAGAACATTCCCCACTGACTCCATTAAAAGTAAGTCCCCTAAGGCATTGCAAAACTAAATATTTTTTACAACACTTCATAGTCAGAGCTGTACAGTATGTGAAAATAGGCCTTAGGGCAGTAACACACATCACCAAATTCCTCTCTGTGAAAGCAGGTTGGAATTGTGCTTTTGGGCATACACATAAAACAAAATGATTGCTATTCTATTCAGAATTGAAACTATGTTTTGTTTTCATTTTTAAAGTTGCTTTCAAGATGTTGAAGTTGGTTTTATAAGTGATTGGGTAATGCCAGCATCAGTTATCCCAGATCAAAAGAACTCTGTTTAGATCTGACAATGGTAACGGAAAACTTGATGGACAAAAAACTTGTTGAGTGGTGTGCAAAGAAATGCAGATCTTTGTTGTTCTATTCCTACAGTCAGCTATAAAAACAAGACTGAAGAAGCTTTGTAACTGCAGAAGCATTCTACATATTAATCAGACTGAATCAATAACCTAATCCTGCTCTCCTTTAAGAAATGGTAAAGATCCCATAGATTTCAGTCACAGCTCAGTGTAGGTTTTATAAATATAATGAGTGAAAGGACTTTGAAAGTGAAGGAGAGATTTACTGTATGTCTTCTTACACTAAAACATAAGACTGTGTACTGTTTTCAGAATAGAGCTTGTAGAAATGTCAAGACAGAAAATGAATTTTGTATTAGTTGCAAAATATGTTAAAAAATTGCATCCCTGAAAAAAGGAGATGTTGTGAATGGGACTGATTTCTAGTTTCTTTACCAAAGGATTATCTGCCTTTCTATGAAGTTCTTGCTCTTTATGTGTCAAATCACTCTGAGGTCTGTAGGTTGTTCTTTGCGTAGTTTCATTAAAATAACCACAGAAATTAAGTAAGAGGATCCTACATAAAGTGTGAATGTAATGTTACATCTGGCTTACTGAGATCTATTTAGACAAGAGTTTGGGAGGAAAATAGCTTGTAAGTAAGGACTTACTCTGACCCATTTTCCTTTTCCTCTAAGCTATCAGCATGGAGAACAGAGTAATCCTGAAAAGAAGCCATTCTTTTGGGGTCTGATGTTCTTTTTTCCCTGTCCGTGTTTTTGGGTTTTTTTCCTTTTACTTGTAGGCTTTGTATCAGACTCTAACACTATATCTGTTTGGACAACAAACTCAGCTGATTGAATTAGAATGCTAGTATAAGGCCACTTAATACAGCCTGACCCCAAAAATTTAGTGCCTTGGAGCAGTCAAATACATCAAGCTACATACATACAATTACACGGCATGGGAAGCCTTAGGAGTCCTGACTTGGGTGTGCATTCAGGTGACATTTTTACATATATCCAGACTATGGTCAAAGTGTTGTGTCTCCTCTGGTCCCACTTCAACTGACTTCCATTGGCAAAAAAAAAATAAAAATGTGGTACTTAGGCAGGATGTGAGCAAAAACACTTTTCAGAAGCCCTTCTTCTCAGGATGATGTGGGAAGAAGGGCTATGGGCCCTATGAGAAATACATGTTTTAAGGAGAAGTAAAATAAAGCTCTGTCTAATAACTTCATCAGCCCAGAAGTGTCTATAGAGAGATCAGGGTCCCCATACATCTGCAAAGGCCAAATGTAACGTGGGGAATGTACCCCTCAGTCCCTTCAATACCACTAAACACCAGTGGGCTCCCTAGGAAACCAACACCTGTGTCTATGTATTTGAAAAGCTTCAAATCAAAATCATACACTCATTTTTGTCAGCTAAAATTGTGGCCACCTTGGTTGAGATATTTGTGATCATTAATATATAAATATTTATGGTGTATAGAAAAATAATTGCTAAAATTCAGGTTTTGTAGGTACTGGGAAAAATCTTGTTTAAATTTTATGCTTTAGCTGTTAATTTTTTTTATTGAAAAATCTGTCTCTAGTGATGTCAACAAACCAAAAAAGACTAAGCTTAGGGACTGTTAGAGCATACATTTTTAAGCAGAGGAAAGCAGTTAACATAAAAGTTATCAAGCTGGATCAGGAAAAATGGCATATCCATAGACTCAGTGTATGGTAGGAGACAATAGCAGATATCAGAGACAGACATAAGAACATGACATGCAGTGATGCCTTCCCAGTAGCCTCCAGAAAAGCTGAGGAATCCCAAGCTAGAGAGGCAGTTATTAGCTCAATAGCTGATGAAGAATTTTTCTTCTGTTAATTCATTCAATTAATTTCAAAATCTAAATCAAAATTTTAGCATCCACAAAGTATCATGTCAAAGAATTTTATACAAAATTGTTCTGGATCAGCCTAATTTCACACAAGTTTTTCTGGTTTATGAAAAGGTATTTTAAAAATCTCTGACTAGCTTTTTGATATCCCTTAGGATTCTACAGACTTTGCTCATATTGTTTTTGTAACTGTTTTTTCCAGAATGAATTATCCCATCCCTTAGCAACTCCTCACCCTGAAGCCGCTCTGTCTGATTAGCTACCCTTGCCATCATTGTCTGTGGAAGCAGCAATACAAACAGTCCCAAGATGTAGACATTGTTTTTCTACAGTGTTAGAATGTAATTTCCTTGTTTATTTCCTGAGTCACTTTTTGTGATTCAGTTTACTTTGCTTGTCCCTGCTCAGCAGTGTATATTTACATTGAAATACTCTATTATTTTTCCTAAATGGAAATCATTATTTCATGTATATTAGCCCAGTATTATATCTAGATTTTTAAGAATTTTTTCACATTTTTGTATCAATTTACACTGAATTTTACCATGCCATTTTCATTCTCTAGTTATTATTCATTATCATTATATCTTTTTAAAACTCTCAAAAATTGGGCTTTCTAATAACTTAGCAGCACCACCAAATTGTTAACTGACATTTCATTTCCTTTTCAAGGATATTTGTGATTTCATTCCTTCATTCTTTTTGCTTGGATATATAACGAATCTGTAAATCAAGCATTACATTTTATATTAAGCCAATACAGGGTTTCATATTAACAATGAATTTGACAATCTTTCATCACCCCATGTTAAAAGAATGGAGGCCTCTTCAGTTGCCTTATTTTGCAGGTCTGCCACATCAACTTCTTAATAAATTATTAGCACATTTAAATTCATTAGCTGATTTTATCCCATTGTAACACAAATTAGTCTTCAAACTGAGCTTTTTATATGCTTGTCAGAAAATGACCATCAGAAATTTATGTTCTTAAAATGTCAGGTGGAATTACCTCAGTAAAATCTGAAGTGAGATTATCATTTTGCAGAATAAAAAGGGAGCTAAAATAATACCTGGGTTCTAATCATATAAACAGTGCTCTAAAATCTACTTGAGCTGGAAGAAAAAGAGGTGTGGAAGAAATGCTGTGATTATTTTCAATGGCTTGTAACTCATCAGGTCTTACTCTAAGTCCATGGACAGGCAAAACAGGAGAAATATCTAAATCTTAATGCCTGTGGTGTTGTGCCTTCAGAGCACATAAGTGATGGGAATTAATGCATGCACTGAATGCAGCCCAGACTCCACAGCAGTGAGTAACTACTACTAAACTATACTGCATTAAGGGCCATTAGGGGCTAATACCCTCTTTAGCCAGTTTTACTCAAAGTTCTTTTCAGATTACTTTGTTCTGTTCAAAGGGAAAAAAACCAAGCTAAAAACCCAGCAACTAAAACTGATGAAACAGATTTTTTAAAAAAATATGAGAAGTAGGCTCAAGTTTCTTTATATTTCTGTGCTAGTTGCCTTAAAGCGAGCACCAGAGGAAAGCTTTTGGAGATAGAAGGGTCAGAGGAAGGGGGAACAAAGTGGGTGAAAGACTGGTTGCCTTGTTCACACGCTGTTAACACAGCTGTGCCAACAGATGGAGAAAGATACCCTAAACTGGGTAGATATCTCTCCTTGCAGAAGAAGTCAGAAAAAGACAGAAAAATGTCCTGATTCACCATTTGTTCTCATCACAGAAAAGTTACTAGCCCTTTCTTTGGCTCTTTGAAAAAAGCCACAATACAGTGAGACAACTTAACAATTTAAAATCAGCTATGAGCTACATGATTGTATTTTGGAGATACATTTTATATTCATGTCTCAAATTCGATACAAATCAAATTTGTTGCAAGTTTGTTGTGGTTCCTTTTTTGAGTTTTTCATGCCTGAAGCTTCACCGGTCCTAAAATAGCAATAAACTCTCCTGGGTTTGTGTAATCCTGACAGATTGTAAATTTCATAGTGCCTTTCATTAGAACATCAAAGCATGAACATAAAGTATGCATTTGTGATTATTACTTTCTAGTGATGGTGACATTTTAAAAAGTCATTGGTGGTTATCAGGGGATAAACTGATGTACACTATCAAAGCAGTTCACAAGTTGACAAGTACTATCCCTTTTTAACCTTACCACCCTTTAATAAATGGAGAAATCGAAAGAGGTACTTTAGGACCAGAAAAATCTGCCTTAACATGCTATGGAACCTGCCTATCAAACAAGTGGTAATGCAAATGTTCTGCTTCAGCTGGCCAATATCTGTTGATAATGTCTCTTTTTGGAAGAAGAAACTCTTTGTCCTAAACCCACTAAGATCTTTTTTGGGGGGGTAAATACAAAGTACTTAAGAATCTTAATAGAGTATTCTGTTGTACACATGGATACTCTCCACTGAGCTATGAATTTAGATTTTCATTTCTCTCCTCTTAGACATGTACTGTTTTGATTTCTACTGCAACCTGGTTGAATACTTTTCTTCCATTCACTTCCATTACAGAGAATATGTGAATCCATATATATGTCCATGCACTGTATTTATTCATATCTTTATATATCTCACTTTGGCAGCTGGGAAATACAGACAAGAAAGTAAAACAATTGTATATGCTACACTGCAAATGTGCTTCTTTTTGAACAATTAGAGGATGCTGAGTAACCAATGGAGGATAAAAGAGCACAAGAAGGAAGATTGATATTTTCAAATATGCCTTAGCAACACAAAAGCCTGAAATTTATTTTCAAGAGTGGATAAAAGGGATTTTGAAACTTTCTAGACTATTGTCACTATCATTGTTGGAGTGCAGGAAAAGTTGCTAGTCACAATGTCTAACATTCACAAAAACTGGTGTGAAACTTTGTAAAAAAAAACAAAACAAAACAAACAAAAAAAAAAAAAAAAACAAAAACAAAACAAAAAAAAAAAAAAAAACCCCAGAACGGG
>VZUI01020479.1:0-57176 GCA_013401135.1 Cettia cetti | reverse complement strand
GCTGCAAGGGAAACCTCCAGCAGGAGCTTGCTGCATCCAGAGTCAGGGAATGGTTGGAGTCAGGATGGCTGAGCTGTAAAGAGGAATAAAGCAGGGCCCTTTTCATGCTGTGATGAACAAGGAGTCTGAGCCTGGGCTCCTTTCTGCCCTCTCACAAGAGGGCTGCTGCAACATGAAGCTATTGCAAAAAGAGACAGATGTGGCTCTGCAGTATATGCTGAGGAATATTGCATGAAATACAAAGGGCATAATTATCTTCATTTGAAATTGCTGATGTTTCATCTAACACAAGTTCTGGATACTGCAATTTCAAATATAGATGAGTTGAAGAGTCTCCAGGAAAAAAAGAAAAAAAAAAACTTACAAAACAATGATTTGTAAACATTGCCCATGAGAAAAAGCTAAAAGAAATAAAGGTTTCATAAGCTTTTATAAATGAGAATGATATTGTGGAAAAAAATGTTGTTTTTCTGGCCAGGTCTTTTGGCTTCCTCAAATAAAAATTGAATGTGATTACATAGAAAAATGGGAGAAAATATAATAAACACAATGTATGGGAAAGTAAATGCAGTTTTCTATGCAATAGAAGGCAATCTAACCAGGTAAGAAAAGAATTTAGGTGAGAATACATTTTTGTCTCAAATGAAAATTAGACAAAAGCATTTTACATTGATGTCTTAAAAGTAGTTTAGAAAAAAAATTTTGATTTAAAGTATTTTTGTCAAGTAAATAAGCATGCCTGTGTAGTTGCTTTTGAATGTGTATTAAATTTAGAGAAAGCATAAAAGGTTGTCTTAATTGTTCCAAATGCAGCCCATCTCAGGTCATTCAATATCCAGTGCAACTCCCAGCAAATTCCTTGTGAAGGCTGTGGTGGATTTCTCCACACTGTGCAACAGCCTTTACTTCCAAGGTGGGTAAAGGCAAAGTGATCTGTGAGGGTGCTTGTGTTTGGTGCATTTCAGTACTTTGCAGCAGTCAATTCTGAGATTTGTATGGGTGGGGATTTAGTTCAAGCTGGATCTCATCTTGTCCTCTGCATCTTATGTTTCAATTTTAAGTTGTGGGTTCACTTCAGCACTGCAGTGTGGCATAGAACCAAAGGATTAGGAGACAAAACCTTTGCAGTTCTTTCTTCTGGATCACACAGTGGACTTAGCAGACTTTCTCTTGTTTTACTTTTACTCCAAAAATACAAGATTATTAAACCAGACAGGCATGCCTACTTCTCAATGTATACTTTATCAAAGTACAGGTGTGAGCGACCAAAGGAATGTGTGTTATGATATTTTTATTGTTTGTTCTCCTCACTGGATTGTCAATGGTGACTTCAATGTCTCTGTTACATAACAAAGATGTTATTTGTAATAACTTTGCTCTTCCTTGGCAGACATGCCAAATATCAAGGGTGCAGGAATTAAATCTCATTGATACCAACTAGACATTTTTAAGATATTAATCAAAGAGATCTTTGGAATTTTTTGTTCTGCCCAACAACTTGATAGTCAGAAAACAAGGAGACATGATAATAAAATATCACTGTTTTTATTCCAAATGCTCATCTGTCTCCCACAGGAGTTTTTTAACCTTTGATCAGAGTATCTAAAACTACACAGTAAAGACCCTGATACTTAACAGGTCAAGGTTTATACTCAGTTATGTCTCACAACATAAGCCATATTTGTGTGAATATAGAAACAGTCTCTTCTGCCTGGAATTGCTGCTTTTCACATTGAAACTAACATAGATTAATAAATGTTAATTAACTTACTGTAGCCTTACTAATCAGAGTGTAATTTCTTAAGCTGAGAGTCTATGACTTGAAAGTTATATTTACAGTTTTTATCTGAATTTGAACGTTCCTTTTTTCATTATCATGCAACCAGAGATAAATGAGAAATGTCTTTCTGATTATTTGAAATCTGGAGGACTTTGATGACAGCTCCTGTTCTAGCATGGGCAGAAAACATGCTTTTTTCAGAGTGTTTTGGGGTTTTTTGGTTTTGCTGATAAAAGTGGGACTATCTTCATTGAATCAAAGACTGTCTTGGGAAGAGAGCATCCTGAAGCAAATGCCTGATACCTCCTCCTATGTGAGTTTCCTCCCATTGCCCTTTCTGGCTGGGAGGAAGGAACTAAGACTCACCCTTTAAATTCTTTTCTCCTTGACTCTCAGAAAGTTTATTTTTCTTGTTGACATTCCTAAACTAAATGAACACACTGGCACTTCCTTACAGAAACCTGCTCAGTTAAAGCATTCCTGGCAGTTTGCGTTGCTGTCTCTCAAAGGCTTTGGCAGAGTGAGCAGTGAGTGGGACTTCTCTATTTTAGTCCCAGCATCTGGATTAGGGTTGACTAACAAGATTCTTCTTCCTCCCTTGAGACCTAAGATGCCTTCTCATTTCTCTTGGGTTGGTTTTGGGTTGGTTTGTTTTGTTTTTTTTTTTTTTTAATTTTCCCTGTGGTTTTTTGTTGTTTTGGGGGTTTTTTTCCTTTCTTTTGTGTAGCTCATAAAGTCTTTACTCACAGATATGAGGGGTTGGATTATCTCCTTTCCCCAGTAGCCTGAACTCTGCAGTCCTATACTCGTTGTTGCCATTAGGTCAGGAGACTGGTACCAGCCTGCTTACTGCAGATAATCTTCACCCAGTGCAGACAGTTGTTTTTCCCTCAAACCATGTGGAAAAGGAGAAATGATCCATAGCCAGCCACAGTCTTTGTTTTTTCCCTGCTGTTGTTTCTGTTCATGCGCAGGCTTTTCAATTTCATGAAGCAGCTTTACATGAAAGCTGAAATGTAATTGCATCCTCCTGAGTAAAATGGACAATTTCTGTGCCAACCATGTTTTTAAAGAATGAGATTACAGCTTTCACTCTGCTCCGTGCTTTCTCTACAAGCGAATCCCTTTGCTGATGTAAAGGGATTAAATATTCTAAGACACCAGCCAGACCAATTCTTTATAATTCCATAAGTGTGGAGAAGATCACCTTCATTATTTTTGTCAGGGAAAGAAATAAAATATAACAGGGAGGCCTCTTTTAATACACCTTGCTTTACTCTAGCAAATACAAGTGAGGATTCATTTCAGCAACATTGTGCTTGCTGTTCCTCTCAGCCCTCCTTACACTATAATTTCCTTGTGGAATTTGTGGCTTTCTGATTTACCTAAGGCAACAAAATATATATTGTGCAGTTTGCAGTTTTTGCTTCTTTGTTTAAACTGAAGCCCTGGAGTGTGATAATATTTGTTACCCCTGAAAAAAAATTAAAAGTGTGCAAATGAAATGGTTTCAAATATCTTTTCAAGCCCTACTTCTTTGTTTCTAGTACTTTGTCTTGCTCATAATATCTTTATATGGCTGTAGGAAATGGGTGGTTTTCAGTATTTTGTCTTTCACTGATTACACTTGGTAAGATTTTCAGACTCTACTCATGCATTTCGTTTGACTATGGACAGCCATAAAAGTTTTCTTGCAGACATTGTGAGCGTAACAGTGGCAATGTATCTTGCTTTCTTGGAATGATGTATGGACTTTTTTTCTCCCTGCCAGATGATGTTGCAGATTTACCAGAAAGAGTATTTGATATCAAGACTACAGAATGTAGTTCGTTACCAAAATTACGCTTCTCCATCTCAAATATGCACAATCCTGCTCTTAGCATTGAAATTTATTCTCTCAAAGCCATCTCTGATATCTCCCAGAGTGGTGCCAAAAGCCTAATGAAGAGAGGTTAGGAAAAATGGCACTCTGGCTGTTTTGGGAGAGGTTCCTGAACTCAAGAGACTGGGCTGCCTGGGGCAATACAGCTCTACTCTGGACACAACAAAAAAAAAATTGGAGGTATGGTTAAATTGTAAGTCTTGTAGTCTCCTTTTAGGAGCTGCGAGAGGGCTAATTCCCATTAATGTACAGTTTAGCAGACTCAGCAGATGTGGTGGGATGGAGGGGTGACAAGCTGCTTCTCCTCTGGTTATTGTCATCTGTCCTTGCTGCTGATTGCAGGAGAGACCCCCGTGGTGCCACAGCAGTGACTTTCTGAGTACTGCCTGTTCATCTCAGCCACGGCAAACAGCAATAACCAGACAAGCCCTAAGGAGATATTAGAGCCCATGTCTTTAAAATAGGATTATGTTCTGAAAGATGCTGAGCTTCAACTCTGAATAAAATAACTAAGAACAGGGAGTGTGCAGGGCAACACAGAGGATGCACTGTGAGTCTAAGAGCATTGGAACTATGAAATAAACTGTTAGGAAATTAAAAACTGTGAGATGTATTTAACTGTGTTACAGCAAACCAGTGTGAACACTGGTACTTAGGGGCTGGGAGAAGAGAAAGTGGGGGGATCATCAGAACTGAAAATGCCAAGAGAAATGACTAAAACATCATAATACCGTAATCTCTTCATGTGGTGTTAGATTAATGAGCGAAACTTTAGAATGGGATTGTCATCTGTGTCTGCTTCTGTATGTGGAAACCCAAAGGGTGCTGACAGCCTTCTTTTTAAGGAAATTCTGTAGTTCCTTCATTTTCCCCACTAATAATGATAGAGATTTTCTTTCTGAAATGTAAATTGCTAAAAACGCCATGATGTTTTCTTTCTCATTGCAAAGCAAAAAAGTCTGCATTTTCAGAGAGCAGCTGGCTATTACAGTATGTTTTCTTACTGTTAAACTTAGTAAATCATGAGGTAGGTAACCATAACTAACCAAATTTTAGCCAAATCGAAGCTAACTGACTCTTCAGTCTCTACCTGAACAAAAGCATTCATCAGTCATCTTCATGAGTTCACAGAATCCTGAGATTACAGGCAACTCTTGTGTTGTATAACCACCTGCAGATCTTAATGCCAGACACCCTTTAACAGGGTCCTCGGCCTGAAATGAACATGGTTCAAAGCTGTGGAAAAGAGTGGAGGAGTTTTCCCTTCCAAGGCAAGCAGTTCCCTTCTTTCTTCTTAGTCCAAGCCTGTAGCTACTTCAACCTCACAAGGTCTGCCTTTCAAGAGATGCTTAAAAATTCCAGAGAGGTAGTGCTTGAAATCAGAATGTTTTTCTACCATCTGCACTACTTACGGTGCATGAAGACCTCTGTTAGCTGGTAAAAAGAAGAGCACTTTATTGGAGACTGCTGATGATGACTTGCTCTTTTAGGAAACATTGATTTGTGTGGAGTTTTAGTTGAGTCTGGAGTTTAGTCTTCTATGGCAGATATTTGTTGAGCCTTTAGAGCTTTCCCATTGTACTTGATTTTTGGGAAGGTAGAACCTATGCTGTTGGACAAATGCACTCTGAATCAGCTGTGCTCAGCACTCAAAGAGCAGTAGCAGCCTTCTGGGAGCCCTTATTTCTAAATCCAGCCTTTTTGCTACCGTAAATTGGTATCTGTCTTAAACAGTGATAGATTAATTCCCTCTCCTCCCTCCAGTCTTCATTTTTTCCATGTGAGGTTTTAAACAATCACCATCAATTTCAGCTTTCCAGCTCTGCATTCCTAGCTTTCCAGCTCTGCATTCCTAGCTTTAAACCAGGCTAACTTCTCCTCTGGATTATTGCCAGAGGCTCTGTACCTGTTATAGCAGGAGTAGTAATTCCTCTATGGTTTAATTCCTGTGTCTTAATTTCCCCTCTTTGACAATCCATGGCTATTTTCACCTCTGGAGTTTCTCTTTACCTGACCAGCCACAGCCCAGGCTGTACCCAAGAGGCTCACACCAGCTTTAGAAGGAGTGACATTTCATTGCTTCCTGCTTCTTCAAGCTCTTATTTTAGCTCTGTGAGCATGTCAGGGTCCATCACTCAGCTGCATATGCTCTACTTTTCCAAGCTCTATCCTTAACCTAAATTCCATCTTTCAGCCTGGCAGTGGGACTTGCTTGTTTACACCTCTGTCCACAGTCCCCAGGTCACCTGGAAGGCTCTCATCCCGCAGCACTTGTCTCACTCCTGCTCCTCTGCTCTCCTGAAAGCTGTGTCCCAGTGGAGTTGTAGGGCTGTGTGGTCCTTGCCTGAACTGGAGTGACAGCTCATTTAGCCCTGCTTCCTCCAACTCTCATTTTGGGAGCATCTGCCCAGCTGAAAGTAGGGCTGAAGGGCTCATAGGGATGAAGTGAGTGCTATGGACAGGACAGGAAGGCACAGTCTGTTCTGCAGGCTTTGGAAAGGCTCAAGGGCCTGCTGGATTTTTTAAAGCCTGCAGGGCTAAAATGGAGCAGGTACAAGTCCTAATTCAGGGATTGCTTCTTCCTTACTTACGTGTATTTGTCATACTTTTACCTGTGGTCTTGCTTGTCTTTTATGACTTAATGCCTGTTTCAGCTTCATGAGCTCTCCTCTCTTGAGCCATCCCTGACTACAGTCTCAGCTATGACCATTGGGTGTTATTCATATTCCCATGCTAGAAACCCTTTTAAGATCGAGTCCTGAAGATTGTTTTCCCCCTCATCCTTTAATATACCCCTGGCCATGTGACTCACCCTTTCTATATAAATTATAAATCATTAACAAATCATTAACTTGTGCTTACACCGTAAATTTATCAGATGGAAGAAAGGTATCTCTTACTCAGGTTGAAACTGAGCAGTTTGAGTTGCATTTTGGAATGCCATCCTCTGTAAAATGTCCAGCTGGAGCAATGGGTTCAGATTAAATATGTTCTGAATTCCTATGTAAAGAGGTTTTTTTTCTCAATTTATCATTGCTAGAATCAAGCATCATCTCAGGGCTTTAGCCCCTCCTTTCCTGATCCCTGTTCATGGTCTGAGCCTGTTTCCAAGTAATAAACCTAGCCAAGTGATCCCAACCTGATTCTCTAGGTAGTAAGTCAAGTAATTTTTGTCCAAAATAGAGGTCTAATCCAAAAACAGTTCTAGGTTTACAGGCTATCTATGGTGATCCTTAGTACTATTGAGTCCACCTGCTCTTTTTCCCAACCTTCAGGCAGTTGTACTGAATTTAGTTCTTTATTCTGTTTTCTGGGCTTGAGACTTTCTGCTTGACACCTCTACCCTAGAAATAAGTAACTGTTAATTTCTATGCTGTGTTTACTTTGGTAAATAAATCAAGTTTATATTTAAGCAGGACAAATCATAAGTAAAATTTTGATTGGAAAGCCTGTCAAAATAATGCATTTATATAAGCAACTCTATATATATACACACACATTTTCACACTCAGAGATGGCTATTCTTTTACAGAAAGCTGTCCTGTTCACTAATAGCACTAGCAGTGTTTGCCTTTCCCTATGCAATTACATTTTCAGAGTGTAAGGGGAAAGGCTCGAGCTCTCCACCCACCCTCACCCTTCCCTTTGGGTTAGATTTTTTCCAAGTAGAGCCTTTCTTTAGGAGGAGCACTGGGAGTACTTCATGTGCTGCGCTCTCTTGAAAAATGTGTCAACCTGCTATGATCTCTCCATGGCAGCAGATCTCTTGGAAAGCCTGGCTCCCATCCAAGCGAGCCAGCCTGGATGTGTGTGGTGAAGCCTTCCTCACCATGAGCTTAGCAAAAAAGCTGTGCACATGATTCTCCAGAGAGATTAAATACAGTCCAAGCACTGATCACACAGATACTTCTCAGGAAGGGATGTTTCTGGGCAGCTGCCAAAGTGTGTTTCTTCAACCATTGGAAAGCTAGAATTTTTTAAAACATTTATCCCTTTTGATGACGAAGGATATTTATAAAGGATATTTTCCCTTGAAAAAACTAAGTTTATCAGTTGTATAAAGTTGTACACTGTGATTTTAATGCAATATCCTACCTGTAAATAGCAGAATTTAAGTTGGAATGTTGATGTTCTCATGGTAGATTGGGAGCAGAAAACTAAGATTAGAATGAATTTATAAACACGGTTTGCTAATACAACATCAGTAATGGAAAATCAGTTTTCAGGTGTTGAATTTTCAGAATCAGTTTTAAGATCTTGAGTTTTCAGACTGAACAAGATCTTATCAGAATTGAATGACCTACTCTTGGTTAATATGTTTTATTAAGAGATTTCAAGAAATGCTTTATATCAAGGCTAACTGCATGCACATGTATTTGTCATACACATGCAGTTATTGTCAGCTTTAAACCCTTTTCCAAAAGGTATGAGGAGTAGAGTAAAAGACGACTGGCAGCACCTAAGATTCCTGGAGTGCTCCAGATGTTCTGAGCGTTGAGGCCTTGCCAGCAATCTGCTGCCTTGAAAGATCAGCAGGTTGGTGGTTGAAGATGATGTTCAGTGATGTTAAACTAAGTGCTTACACCCAGCAGCTGTGAGCACTGGAAGACTTTCTGCTGCAGGGACCCTGTGCTCTATGACAAGTTAGAGATAAAATATCCAATTCCATAATAAATTTACATTATGGTGAGTAAAGTAGGTCCTTTACTTCCCTCAAATTAAGATTGAGCAGCTGCAAGTATAACTCACCTGTTTATCCATAAATCACAAAGGGCATGGACCTGAAGAACTCTGGTTGTAGTAAAAAAACCAAAACCCATACACTCAGCCAAATTATACTGCAGCTTTTTGATCTCTACCTCTGTGACATACTTGTGGTTTTGAATCTATTACTTTGCTTTTAGTTTGAGGACCTTTGAACACAGCCCAGTGCTTTGTTGTTTGCCAGTGGGAGAGAGAAGACCTTTTGTAAAAGCAGCAGTTTTAGTGAAAATTCCATGGTTAAGGTTCATAATAGTCTGACCTTTCTTTCAACTGTAAGCAGCAGTCTTTTTTTCTTAACTTGTGATGAAAGAGAAGGTTTGCTAACCCTGTTTAGCTTTTCTCCATGCTATGTGATTTACTTTAATAAAATCCCACTTTGCCATGGGCTTTCTGCTGACTGTGCCCTAGGACTTGTACCCCAAAATGTTTGTCAATCTCTGTCACATCTGTTCTTATCTACCTTCATATCTGTCTATTTATGTAACCTTCTGTATCATCAAATGCTTATCAGCACAGGAATTCTGGAAAATACCTGTCACAGAGCTACCAGTGTGAGAGGCCTGTGTTCTCCTCTTGCTTCTGAGAAGAGGCTGCACACCTGTGTCACACTGTACCACACAGCTGGGATGATGCTGAGGCCCTTGTAATTAGGTGAGCCTGTGCTTCCAAGGAGAAGGAAGAGTGAGTACAGGACTGTGAATGCTCAGCACTTGATTTCTAATTCATTTTCTTTTCTCTCCCTGTAATGAGAATCAGGGAGATGCTCCATGAATGAGCTATGCAAATTTCCCAGAGAGCCTCTGAGATAGGGAAGCACAAAAGTGGTAACTTCAGCACTTTTTCTCTAAAATAAAAAAAATCTGTGAGTACTGATTCTATTTGTTCTAATCAAAGTGAAGGATCATCCTTTATGCAAACAGTTGGAAAGAAGAGAACCAAATGTGATTGTAGGACAAGCTTGACTGCTCAAGGGGTAGAATATGATAGAGCAGTATGTACATGGAAACAAAAGGATGTGAAAATGTAAAATTCTGTAGTAGAAAGAAGCCTGGATTACAGCTGGTTTCCTGTAAAACTCATTTCAAGGAGCAGTGAGTAAAAAACCTGAGTGACAATTCTGCTGTTGGGTGTGGATTAAAGCTCTGCACCTGAGCATTCACCAGGTCCCTGGCATGTGGGTTTACTTCTATTACTTTCTCTTCTGTTTTTTTCTGGCTGTGAGATCAAGGGTATTGGAACAACTAGATCTGTTTTCCCTTATTGTGCATGCTTGAATTTTGTGTGGTGTTGGGATTTTGCTGGTTTTATTTTAAACTCTTTTCCTTGTTTTGCTTTGTCTTATCACCAGCTGTGCTCAATATCTGATCTCTTAGTCTTCTTTGAAGATTAAGCAAAACAGGTATTGAAAGTGTTTGGGGAGTTTTGCATTTGCAATTTGTCTTATTGGGAAAAATCTTGGACTTGTTTGTTTTCTTAGTACTATTTTTGTCTTTGTATCTTATTGGAGAAATCTTGGACTTGTGTTTGTCTAGGTCTAGGTCTTATTGCTATTTGCATCTTTCTACAAACCCATTTCACACTGCAACCCCCAATTCTGGCACTACATGCTGATTTTTTTTTTCCCTGTGTTTGTCAGCATTGCGCTTTGTCTGATGCACCTGTGAGTTTGACCTAGAGCTGTCTTGCTCCTGTTCAGCTTTTCTCACTTTTTTTTCTGCAGAATCATTGGCTCTCTCATGATCTCATTCAAAACACCTTCACACATTTATATTCGCAAACACTTCATTAGTCTGTTCTAAAATAGCAGTTTCTTCCACCTTATTTTTTTCTATCTCCTGAACCAAAGCTTTTCCTCATCACTTTTCCTGAATTTTTGGTTAGCCTGTGCCCAGATAGATATTTAGTATGCAGGAACTTGCTATCAACAGTTGTGAATCTCTCAAGGCCACTTTCCCAGCCCTATCCCAGAAGTAATACAGGGCTCTAAAGCTGGTCTTGGAAATACCACAAAGGACCCATTAATCTGCTGCACAATTGCAACATAGAACTGCTGTCTAGGGTTTTAATATATTTTAATGACTTTTTAAAATTATTTTTTTACTTGCTGCCAGCTGAGCTAGATCAGGACATGCTGAAATTAGTCCTAAGTTACCCCAGGCACACTCTTTGCTCCCAGCAGCACCCTGGAGTCCTGCAGCTCACCATCTCCATCTCAGCTCTACAGCATTCTGCCTGAAGTGACTACAGGGAGCAGCAGCAGCAGCAGGAAAATGAGGGTGAGCCATGCAAGGAAGCCAAAATGTGTGCAGGTACTTGGGGATGGATGGTAGACTTTAACTTGAAGCAGTTTTTCCAAGAAAAAGCTTGTTCAGTGTTTTCCTAGTGTGTTGGGAGCATGAGTGATACTCAATAGGGATGTGGGAAAAGACAGTGAATCTCTTTAACTGTGCACTTTGTGAAAACAAATCTGCTTTTTGTAGATTAGGAAGGCATTGAAAATGAGATTATATGTACTGTGGGCTCCAGTAGATTTCCTGAGCTTGGCTGAGGAAGAAAGCAGAATCCTCCTGAGGTTCTGGAATACTGAAGTGGAGAATTGCTGATACAACGTAAATGTTGGCTTCAAGACCTTGCTGATGGGCTGTGAAAGGGTGGATTTTGGATCTCAGGATAGGTTTGCCCCATGAGGGCTATAGTTAAATTATTGCCCCTATTGTTGGTTGTAATATACTGTCTGTGCTTCCATACTGGAGCCTTTCCTGCCTGTTTTTGCCTTGAAGTAAAGGTTGGTAATATCTGTTACAGAGAATGCTCTGTTAAAAGGCATCTCAGGAAGTGACACCAATAGCAAAGCTGTGTTGGCACACTACCCAAGTTAAACTTCAGGTCTGAGCAGCAGATTTTCTCTGCATTGAGCTGCTTTCTTATGGCTCTCATGGCTTTACTTGCTATGATATGACTTTGATACTCTTGTTAGGGGAAGTCTATAGAGGTCACTTGTCTCCCTGGAAACCAGAAGATAAAATTACTCTAGTTCTGTCTGTATTTTGATATAAACAAGCTTTTTCTTCTCCAAAGGGTAGCTACCTAGACACTGAAGCATTAATGATTTTGTAACGATTTGCTGGCTTTTGCAAGGTTGAGGGGGTCTTACAGTGTAAGAACAATAACAGCACTCTTAATTGACCATCTCAGTTGCGCTACTTGCTTCAAGCACCTTGCATTCTAATTAGAAATCAAAGCATTGCAAGATGATACCTTAACCTCTAACCCTTGACAGTTTGTGGAATTTCTCTTTTGTCCAGTCTCCTCTTCAGTGCCAAGTTATTTTTATGCAAATACTTTAAATAAAAACTTTGTGGAATATGTTTTTTCTATAGAACTTAGACTTCCATTGGTAAAGAGATAATTTTAATCCATGTCACAAGAAGCAGCTGTTATTATGGAGTTACTAGTGCTTCACTACAAGGAGAAGGAACATGGGTAGGTGATAAGAGTCTACTAACTGTAGGTCAGAAGCACTTTTAGCAGATAAAATAGAAGAAGTATATTTGCTTTAAAAGATCTAGTATGACAAGTGATTTTTTTTTTACTTAAGGGACCTGTGGTAAAAAGCAGCAACTAGATACATGTGCTCCTAGGAGGTTTTCATCTCTAAGCATCTTTATTTACTAGACTATTTCTTGTGCACTACAGTGATTAATGCAGGGAAAAATTACCACCTTCAGGGAGCCTAATTGGGTTTGATCTGTATCACAAGTATTGTCCTTATGATTTGGTTTCAGGCATTAGAAAGATGAGAGTGGAGTAGGAATTTTTTCAGTATAATATTTACATATACATACAGTGTAACACACATACTCTAAAGGAAAGTATTGTTCCTGCCATGCCAAAAATTCACGTTTTTGTCTTGTGATGCGTCTCCAGTTCCTCTCCAGTTGACACACAGGGGTGTCACACAGGTTACAGCAAAAGCCTGAGTTTAACTCTTAATTTCCTCTAAACCCTCTTCTGCTTGTGGAGGGTAGGTTTGCTAACCACAAGGTTTGCTTCTGTGCTTGACTCTTACGAGAACTAGAAGAAATTAATTTTTGGGACTGAGCAGTGCATTGGGTATGGATTTTTGACTTGAGAAGATTCCAGGTGACCAAAAATCTAGTATCAAATTTATCTGCTCAGAGGAATCACATGCTAAGACAGTCTGAAAATCCTCCTGTGGAACAAACTCACCCAGAACCAATGCATATCTGTGGGAAAGGATATATTTCTTTTCCCTTCAGATGAATTGCTGAATGTTTTCTCGAGCAGCAGTCAGTTTAGTTGCCAGGAGTGTGTTGCACCATTCCAGAACAGCAGCTATGTTTATGCTGTCCCATGAGCTGTTTCACACATTGCACTTTATCGTGGGTTTAGCCTGTCCAACTGGCAGATTATTTCTTCAGTACTAATAGCAGTTTTGTAATTAGTGTAACATGCAATCCACATTGTCTCTAGTGGAAAATTCAGTCTCCAAGGCTTCTCTATTCTTTTAAATTTCTGAGCTACTGAAAATTAGGAAGAATTGCCTTGCTGGTACAACGTATGTTTCCTTTCCACTCTTGTATCTCTTATTTTTACTGGGCTCTTGGTGATGACAGAGTTGGAGACACACTGCTCCCAGCAGCATTCTGATTTTCTTTTCCTGGTCAGCAGACTTTGTCCTGTCCCCATGCCTACCAACAGCAGTTCATCATCAAACATCCTGTGACTGTGTCCACTGAACTTTAGAGGTTCAGACTTTGGACTGTTGGGTTCTGCTTGGAGCAGGTTGCTGTAGAGCTCGAAATGGCTTGTTGGAAAACTGGATCTGAAAGTGAATTTGGGTATTTGGGTGAGTTGCGTGGCACATGTTAGATGGCAAGTAATTGGAATACTTCACATACATGTTCTTTCTCTGACTTCCCAGTTCAGGACCTGACTTTTTATTATTCTCATGTGTCCTGATAAACAATGGCTGGGGCCCAACTTTCAGTGCTACATGAAGTCTCCTGAAGGGAAGCTTTTTGTAATCGGGATCAAAAATATGAAATAACTATTTTGTGTCTTTTTGTGCTAAAGCTTAAGGGATTTCTGTGTGTTCAGATAAACTTATCCAAGGAGGAATGGACATGAGTTTCTATTAGCATTTAATGTTCTGCAGTGTTTGGCTAACCATTAGTGAGTTTCAAAATGACAGGAATGGGCATCATGACTAAAGTGTGCACAGGGGTGATCTTTTTACCATTTATATGAAAAAGTTATACTCTTTGTGACTTACAATATAACAAGGGATAACAAATTGAGTAGCACTAAATGTAGGAAGATATGCCTGTCAAAAACATTCCCCAGTGTTTATTCTCACAGAATATTCTGAGTTGGAAGGAGCCTACAAGTATCTTCAAAGAGCGAGTCCTGGCCCTGCACAGGACACTCCAGGAGTCACACCATGTGTCTGAGAGCATTATCCAAACACTTCCTGAGCTCTGCCAGGCTGGTGCTATCACCACGTCCCTGAGGAGCCTGTTCTAGTGCCCAGCCATCCTCTGGATGAAGGACCGTTTTGTGATATCCCACCTAAACCTCTCCTGACAACTCCAGGCCAGTCCCTGGGGTGCTGTCACTGTCAGCAGAGAGCAGAGATCAGTGCCTGCCCCTCCTCTTCCCCTCATGAGGAAGCTGCAGACTAAGATGGTCTGACCTCTGTCTCCTCCAAGCAGAGCAGGTCCAGTGCCCTCAGCTGCTCCTCACATGGCTTCTGCCCCAAAACCTCTCCCATTCTTGGAGCCTCCTCTGGATGTTCTCTAGGACCTTTATATCTTTTTGATATTGTGGCACCCAGAGTTGGCCCAGCACTGGAGGTGAGGCTGCCCCAGAGCAGAGCAAGACAATCCCTCCCTTGCCTGGCTGTGATGCTGTCTCTGATGGCCCCAGGACACAGATGTCCCTCCTGGCTCCTGACTCATATTCAGCTTGCCAAGTACCCCCAGGTCCCTTTCCCTGGCACTGCTTTCCAGCCTCTCATCCTCCAGTCTGTCTGTACATCTAGGGTTGCCCCATCCCAGAATCCAGCACCTGTCCTTGTTAAAATTCATCCGGTTGGTGATTGCCCAGGCCTCTAATTTATCAAGGTCTCTATGCAGGACCCCTCTGGCTCAAGGGAGACAAAAGCTCCTCCCAATTTTTTCTCAGCTCCTAGCTTAGTATTTCCTGAAATCCTGTGTCCAAGTCATTCAGGATGTTGCACAGGGCCAAGGATGGGGAGCCCCATTAGGAGATGTGTTTGGAGATGGTTAGGTCAAATTTTGGTGCTCAACTCTTGAGGAGATGTCGAGGAGATATTTTTCAAAAGTAATGAATCTGAAGGCAGCCAAGTGCATAGCTGCTGGAAAATGCCATGCAAGCTTACAATGAAAAAGCAATAATAAACTAAGGACTGCATATAAATTGTATAGAGTCCAAATAAAGCTGAAGTTGCCGTAGAGGAAGTCTTATGTGAAGAATTTACAAAGCCCAAGGTAGAGACTTGTCTTTTTAGGCCTCTCTGGAAAGGAAGATCAAAAGCCCTGAATTTTCCACTAAATGGTTGCCAAAAAAAGCCCATAGAAACATCTCTACAAACTACTATCCAGGCAGGTAGGTGATTTTTCTCTATGGAAGCTGGAAAAGACTGTTGTAGAGAATGGAGGCTAGAGAATTTTCTTTGAAAAGCACACAGGGTTGACTTGTTGCTCTTTTTGAACTAGACATGTAACTCCATGTAACTTAATTTAGCTTCCATGGAAATCAATTGTGAATTGTCTCACTCTTTCCCAGTCAGTACTAAAGCATTTTAATGGTTCAGGATTGATCTAATGAGCCCTGGAATAACTTCTGTCAAAGTGGTTTTGTAAAGACTAATTTTTCTGACTAATACTGTCAGGACTTTAGCCTGTTGGGAATAATCCTGAAAGCTGAATGGGTGCACTAAGTGGAGCTGAGATGGACTAATAAAGTCTTTACTGGCTGTGGGTGGTGTGATATTCCTTCACTTCCGGATAAAACTCTAGCTTTATGCATTTAAGCATTTTAGCAAAATTTTCAGTTTGTGTCTGTGGTTCTGGTGTGAGTATTCAACAGTACAAAGAAAGCAGAATTGATAATAGAATTAAAAAGTGTTTTGTACTGGAAGAGTATTGAAATGATAGTTTAAATTTCAGCTGAAAAAGCATGTGTAATGCAGCTCTGGTTTCGTTTTGAAGTCAGCACTTTATAGATCTTTGCTTTGTGGAGGATCTCTACAGCTACATATACTTTAATGAATCTGTTTTTCTTTGGTATGCACAGTTATATTAGTAACTAACTGCAGCTTGGCTTGAAATATTTTTATCCCACCCTGGGAACTGGGAGAAGAAATTGAAAAATAAAAGCAAATATTTTGTTCTAATACTAATGCGTCGTTTTCTTTGGAGTTTATAAAAACCCTGAGACTTCTAAACTATTTCCTGCATAATGCTGTGAGTTAATGACATGAGTCAAGTTTACATGAAGCTATTTGTCAGCAAGGTGGAATTTTCAATATGAAACTCGTTTGGTTTAGCTGGGATACTTTGGGTGTTTTATTGGATTAGCCTAACACTTAGGTTTTGAGAGATTTTGCATATCTCTAAAAAAGCTTTTCCAGGAGACTGCAAGTGAGTTTGCTTTCCAAAATGCTCGAGGTGAATACAGCTGAAATTAATTAGAATGTAAAATTTGATGCAGAACTTCTCATGTTTCCTATGTAATAGATATAAATGAGTAAGGAAGGCAGATTGGGAAGCCCTCACTCTGTGGAAAGGTTTTTACTCTGTTAAAACTTGGTGACTTTGATAGACTACTCATAGATTAAAGGTCTCTTGAGCATATGTGCATTTTTAATAAGGCCCTAAGGGATGCGTATGAAGTTTTAATATTGTCTGAAAGAAATATATTTATATTATTTCAGTCATCCCCTCTTACTCAATTTCATCACTTGATGCTGTACAGTCTGTTAAATTCTAAACCAACCAGTCTAGTTCCAAAACATCTGGTTTTTTAAAACAATGTCTCTGTACAAATAGTATTTTGGTAGATTACTGGGGAAACCAGGATTCCATTGGGGTGACTTTCCAAGTAAAACAACTAATTTCATAATTCTGTCAGTTTATTTGTTGTTGCTACTGTAGCACTAGAAGATAACTTACTGTTGCATATGCTATTGACTTATCAATTCTGTAAGTTTTACAGAAACTTAGAAAATATTCTATTTCTTAGAAATATTAGGTTTATCTTTCTTTTTTGTTTAAAAAGAGAAGCAAGAATGTTGGCTGGATTAGGATATTGACACCGTTTACTAGAATTCATTTCTGGGTGATCAAAGTGCTAGATTAAGTTACTGTGTAAGAAGCAATGGAAGTGCTGATTCTACTTGTGTTTTTGTAGGGGAAAGATACAACAGATGTTCAAGAGGATGTTGGGAAACAGCCATTGCATTAACATAGCATCCAGCTTCTTTTTGCCTTGCCATGTGAAAATAAATGTGCAACAAGTGCAGTTATTTTTGCTATTAAATGCCAATCTCCTAGAGTAAGTTTGTTTGGGACATTTTGATTTATCATGACTAGATAAGAAATGTTATTTGGCTTTTACTTAGACCAAATCTGAGCAGTGCATTCCTGGAACATGATAGAGGACTCCCAGCAGAGCTGTTATATGTACATAAACCACCATTAGGCAAACATAAATATGAAAAGTAATCAAATATTAGAGCATTTGCTGAAGAGTCAGAAGAAATATCTAAAATACTTGTGCAAATTCCTGGGGTTTTAATGAATAAAAAAGGACCGTCATAAGACATGCTGTAATATCAAGATCACCCCCCCATGCAGACAGTTGGGTGCAGTGTACAGTAAATAGGTAATAAAAGTTAAAAATCATTGAATTAAAGTGCTGCTCTCTGTTACAATGGAATCAATCTCTTTTCTTTTTCGGTTTTTTTTTACCCTTTCTTTATGGCAGTTTCTGAATCAAACAGAAGTGGCTGCTCCCAGACATTCAGAAAGCAGGAATTAAGAAACAGAATACAATAGCTATGTTGACTTCAAAGTACACAAAGTCCTTGGAAAAATTTTGTCTTGCCCAACTCCCTCTTGAGCTGTTGGCACCAGCTGTTGGAATGCAAGCTGAAAAACTCTACTGGGAGATAACTGCTCAATGCTGACTGAATTATTTTGCTTCATTTTGCTCTTAGTTCTATCCTCTTTAATCTGTACTGCAATACATTGAATCATGAAATGTGAAGCATTGCAAGGGTCCTTAAAAGATTCTAAGTGTGACATGGTGTTTTTAAAACCTTAGTGCTGTGCTGGACACTTACAGTATGTTTTAGAAATAAGAATAATTTGAGTGCATGTGGGAAAAAATACAGTTAAAATTGAAAAACAGCATATATTTTGGGCCCTGGCTACAAAGTCTTTATCTCCGGAGTCAATTATCTAGAGATTTGTCCTCTGCACAAGGCTGTGCTGAAGAAATTCTGTATGGGTGTACAGTGTAAATGTGGAACACAGCCACACTTGTCAGAATTCAGTGTCTGGGGTGTTCTTAGTTATGGCTTAGATTTATGTAGTCCTGAAAGCAGCAGGGAGCTGGGCTTGATGATCCTTGTAGGACCCTTCTGATTTGAGATGTTAATCTATGTTAAATTTTAATTCCATTTTTTTCCTGTGTGTGTGGCAATGCTGCATTCCCTGTGGCTTTGGTACAAAATTCCTGGGCAATACTGTCACAAAAAAATTTTGAGCTCTTTAGGATTTTTTTTTTTTTCCTCTAAAATAGTTAACTAAGCCGTGAGGTTTATTTTTGCAAGATGCAATAGGGAACAAGAGTTGGGAAAGTAAACTTGATAGTTATGGAGAAAAAAACCTGGGCTGAGGTTCAAGAGGCTTCTCAACAGCACATTGCCAGGAGCAAGTTATCCTAGATGAGAAAACCCACCTTGGTTTTTGTAAATTTTTTTTTTCCTCAAAGATACTCTTGGTCTCTGTTGGAGAGCATCTGGTGAAAATATATATTATAACTCTGTGCTGAGGCATTTACCTGTCCTTAGCTGGACTGCCTGGCTGGGTCTAAATATCCTTTTTTCATACCTTAATCTTTGTGACACTTACTATATTTAGGTGTAGAAGGTATAAAAAGAAAAAGATGGTGGGAGGAAGGAAATAGTGGTCATGTGCCATGCCTCCCAAGGCTGTCCTCTCCAGATGAAGCCATGGATCTGGCAGGCTCCAGACATCCTGGATCCTGCCATCTGCCACAACTGGTTGAGTTAGAACAGTTTGTCCATTGCTCTGTCTTATTTTGAAACACGCAGATGTGTTTACAGCATAATTTGCATAAAGTGACATCCGTGTGCAAAACCTGGCAACTTTGAGCCAGATGCTTTTCAAAATTATTTACATATCTGCTGAATAATTTTGGCAAGGGAAATTCTGTACAGGCCACTTGTAAATAACTCATGACAGTATTTCTCATTGTAAATTTGAACTGCCTGAATTAAAAGAAATAAAATCATGTTGCTCCTCCTTGGTAGGATGAGGCATCACTCTTCACAATAGCAAACAAGAGATGCTGTTGCTTTTTTTGCCACCATTTTAAGTCTGTCCCTTGCAAATGTGTGCAGCATCTGTCTTATCAGTGGCAAACTCACAATTCCACATCCCTGACTTCAAAAATGCAGTGATAATGTTAATAATTCATCTTGGGAAAGAACAGTGCAATAGCTATGGAAACACTTTTTGCAATGTACTGCCTTGTAGTTTTATTATCACTCTAAATACCTATGTTATTTCTGAGTAAATATAATTAGAAGTATGAATGGAGTCTTGTTAAGAAAAAACCTGCACTCTCCCCCGCCCCCCCCCCCCCCCCCCCCCCATTCCACACAGAAAGCTTCTGTCTCTTCTTACCCCTCACTATTTTCTCTTGCATGTGCCAGAAAGATTTGGTAAATATATGCCTTTGAGGCTGACTTGCACAGGAATCTTCAGTGCTCTTTAGAGTCCAACAGATAACTTGTTGGACCATCAGAAACCATCAAAACATGCCTGCAGGTGAGCAACGCTTTATAATGTGACTAGGAATAATTTAGTAATTCATATTTTCTGTATGTTTTTACTTGGCTTGTGCACAGCCCACTTTTGGTACTGAAACTGGAGAGATTACTGGGCCCACATATTTCTAAAAGATGAGTTTGCTGTGGTGGGGCAGAATGTTTTAATGGTCAGCAAATACTAAATGTTGTTAAACCACATTCTACACTGCTTCTGTCTTAAGGTAGTAAAACTCCCTCTGAGGTGTGTGTGAATTCCCATCAGGTTGGATTAGCATTGCAAAAACTGACATTGTATTTCAAACCTCTTTGATTCAGTGTAAGAACATAAAATCTGTTACCTGTATTAGCACAGGCAAGGGATTTCAACAGGGGAGGTGAGAGAATAATGCACAGAGCATCTTGTTCCAGTCCTTGCAGCTCAAGGCTTATAAAGGCATCTGTTAAATGCTGGATGGAGATATGAATGCTTTGGAAATGCTCATTTTTGTTGTTTCCCAGGCACCATCATCCTAAATTTCCTGGAGACATGTTCTGTTTGTCCTGATAGCAGAATTTCAAAGAATGATTGACTGATTCTGTTATTAAAGATGATGCCCAAGAGGAAAAAGCTGCTCAGCCTTTTGTCTGTCAGATTTTTTTTTCATTGCCTTCTATGTGTTTATGTTAATGTAACTGCTCATGTTAATTACAAATTGTAGCTTTACTTCAAATCATGTGTTTTTGAAGGTTGTGTTTGAAATGTAATACAAATGTAGGATCCCAATGTATGTTCTAGTTTATTCCTGCTGTTCAGCTGTGACCTGGGCTGTGTTAATCAGAGTGAAGCTGGCACCCTTCCCACCCTTCCCCTCTGTTCAGGGCTTGCAAGATGTGGGGTACAGTGTCCAGTTTGGGGCTCAGGAGTTGGATTGGGCCCGGGGAGTGTAGCATTCAGTCCATGTGCCTGAGAGAGTTTGGGTTCCTCAGCCTGGAAAAGAGAAGGCTCTGGGGATAGCTTATTGTGGCCTTTCAGTACCGAAGGGGTGGCTGAAAGGTGGGCACAGACATTTTAGTATTGCATGTTGTGATGGGACAAGGGGTGATGGTTTCAGACTGATATAAAGAAGAAATTTTGTCCAACAAGGGTGGTGAAACACAAGAACAAGGAGATGGGCCTCTGAGCAACCTGGTCTAGCTGAAGACATCCCTGCTCTTTGAAGAGATGTTGGACTTGCCAACCCAAAGCATTCAAAATGGGTCTGAAATATTGTAGCTCTAAAACTTTAATGCGACCCAGAGCCCTGCTAACAAGGAGAGTTGGGGTTTGTTGCCTTTCTTTTCTGGATGGCATGGAGCAAAATAGCTGATAGCACTTCCCAGCTGAATACTACCCTGAAATTGGGGCATCTTGGGGCATGGGAGAACTGTCAGAACCATGCTAAGTGTGCACTTCAGTCTGTTAAACTCAATGTCTTGGGGACTTCAGTCATGGCTGGTCCAAAGCATTGGGAAGAAATGACAAACCCACTGCAAGTCTTTCTTGTGGTTTTGGAATTGTTTGGTTTCTTTTTACCATTTTTTCATTTACCTGATTAATTGGGATCACTACTTTGAAAGCAGATTTTATTTGAGAGAATTAATAATTCACTTGCTTGTTATGTTTAAAAGAGTCTGATTTAAGGAAGTGGAAGAATCATTTGGTTCTAAACCTGGATAGCTTAAACATAGGTGTGGGTGACTGAGTCTATAGTAGCAGTATAAAGTCAAAACATAAGTTGAAGAAAGGACAAATAATGTGAAGTGTTGACTGCATCTTGTAAAATACTTTTGGTGAAACCCTGGTGTCTTTTTCAGGGCAGGCTTAGTTTAGCTTAATGTTCTGTGCTCTGAAAGGCAAAGATGTTCAAGATGGCTAGCTTACTAAATGGCATGTCCTGTTGTGCTGGATCTGCTAGGGCAGAGTCAAATATGGCAAAAACATTCACCAGCAGCCCTGAAAAAAGGTTTTGTGAATTAAATGTACAGTCAACTTCCAAAATCTCCCAGAAAGAATAGCCATCAATCACTACATTGCAAACAGCCACTTCTGAAAGACAGGCTTTGGGACTTTGAAGAGGGTACATTGATCAAAGTTTCATGGAGCAAAATAAGTTTATAAAGAGGGATTTTGAAATATTTCAATTCTTTCAAATCTTTGTTAAAGTGTTCAGCAGCCGCTTTGGGAATTCTGTGGCTGGTAAAGGAGACCCAGCCATTAAACCCCAAAGCAAGCCGTGTTATTTCAATTCGTGTTTCTATCAATAGCAAACCTACAATGCAACTGAAAGGCTTCATACTTAAGTGAATCACAAAATGATAGTAAATGCACCTTGAGTTGTACTTTTTCAAAAATGCTGTATATATTATTAATTATGCAGATGGAGTAGTAATACTTAATAAGGCAATATATGTCTGCTGATTAGTTACTAAAATAAAGCTCAACAGTTTGGGGGGAAATACTGTCTAATAATGAGCTATAACTTTTAGAACATAAATATTAATTTCTTGCTGTTGTGTTTTGGGTTTTTTAACTCAAGACTTTGTCTACTACATCATGATATCTGCAGAGGCTCAAGGGAAATTCGAGAGCCTGTGGAAAACTACTCAGTTAATGAAAGGTAAATGAGAACAACATTTTGGAAAATAGGCTATATTTGGTGGGGAGAGAACTGTCCTGGGAGAGGCTGGAAATAAGTTTGTTTTAAAGTTTTCTGTGCATACCCTCTGCTTAAGCACAAAAAAGAATTCCTTTGCCTAATTTTGAAAAATATTTTTTTAACTTCCCCAGCTCCTGCTCTCAATAGGCAGCAGTGTGCATTATTGGAGATGGGGTTGTTATGTGAATATCCTGTGGCAGTGTGTGGATTTAAAGATGGAGTACATTGTTAACTGCTTACAAGTTTCTCTCAAAGGACAGATTTTGCTTCAAGTTATTGTACCAGTTGTAAGGAAATAAGGTGAAAGTTAAGAACTAGCAGGGAGAGTAAATTTTCTACCTACACTCTGGCAGCTTTCATGAGGTTTTTATTATTTATACCCCATGAATATTCTAATGGAAGCAAAGCCTGCTTATGAGCATCTGGGTGGGAAAGGGAGGTGTTAGAGAAAACGTTTTCTCATGATTGTAACTAGTCAAAAGACAATGTTTCCACCTGGAAAGGGTTTCAATCAAAATTTAAAACTAAGCCAAATAATAACTAAAAGTTAACGCGGAGGTAATAATCAGAAGGCAAATAAGTCCTGATCAGCTTCTTTTTTTGTTAAAAATAAGTGAGCCTAAAGGAGTTTGAAAATATGATCAGGTTATCTGGTCTAACATTTTTTAGCAGCACTGACACAGTTTCCATCAGGGATATTTGTTTACTGCAGAAACGCTGTACAGAAATAAATCCTGGGGAAGAACAGATATTTTTTGCTGGGTATGCTGCGATTGCAGCGTGGCTGGGTTGGTGTTTGACTCGGGACAGGCCCAGTTTTTCTCCTCAGCCCCTTCTCCCTTTCTGGGTCAGAGCCCGGGCGCTGACGCGCGGCGCCTGTGGCGTGTGACACTCGCTCACCCGGGGAGGATGAGCTGCTGCAAATGTCACCCCCTGAGGTGGCCAGGCAAGAGGGGAGCCCAGGGGGAAGCTGAGCCTTTGCTGCCGTGAGGTACTGCTGGGGCATTTCAAAGTAGGGTATTCAAGACTTTCAGAAGTGCTTAGTGACGCGGTCTGTGCGAGCAAAATGTCAGTTGTTCTCCATATCCCATTTTTGCAATGGATGTAAGGGCTAGAGCTGCTGTGGCTAATGCCGCATAAAATGAGCCCCTTTTTGGATTTGAAAATCTCAGACTTGTGAACATCATTGTTTCCAGTCCGGCAAGAGATGTGGTTGGACTGAAAATACTGTTCCAGGGTCCTGATTTACAAACTTCTGTTTGCTTTAAAGTAAGGGATTCGATCAGATGAAGCCCAAAGGTCCCTTTCAACCTTAAAATTGTTCTCTGATTTTTGCTGTTGGTTGGATATGTTCACTGGAAGAAATGCTGCCTGTAATAATCCGTAGCATTTCAGGGACTTCTTATATGCTTCCTGAGAGGCATTTAACATCTATCAGCCAAGCACAAATGACTTACCAGGGCCTTTTATCCACTAATGCAGAACATTACTTTGAGAATTCCGAAGCCAGTTCAAAACAAACTCAAACCAGTTCTGCCATGGATCACCATCTCAGATCATTAGCTTGCTTAATTATGGGCTTCACACAGAACTCTGCAGCTCTCTCTAATGCTTTTGCACTACCTGTGAACATCCAGAAGTTACTTGTCGGTGATTGCTCATCCAGCAGCCAGGCAGATTTGGAAAAGGGCTCTTTGAAAACGATCTTGCCCTTTGTTTGGGGATAGAAAGAGGCATATGGCTCTCTGCATTATGTTGCACTCTTTTAATTTTTGTGTCAGATGAGCCCGGGAGGGCTGTCACAAGCAGCTGTGCTGTGCCGGACATTGCCCTGACCGAGCTGCTCTGTGATGCCAAGGCACTGCACGGTGAGAGCGGCTGGTATGGAGCGTGCTGTGCCCTCTGCTCTCACTCAGTGCCTCATCCTCATGGCTCTGGGACTCAGGCTGCTGTGTCCAGCCACTGGGCAGCCCCCCAGGAGCGATGTCTGGTCATGATTTCCAGAGCTGGGGCTACTCTGTGGTGCTGCAGAGCAGCAAGGTGATCAGTGATGCTTGCACAGCGCTGCCAGTAATAGCCCTTGGTGCGAGAAGGAGAAACAACCAACAGAGAGGAGAACAGGTAATCCTCTGCTAAGCTGTCATTTGGCTGCTGCAAAGCATGCTGAAACCTAAATATCTTAACGAGTCTGAGAAAACAGGTAGTGCTATAAAGTACTTCAGATGAAGTGAAAGAAATACCGTACATTTGAAATCTCTTGGCACCCCAAAGGGTTACAAGCGCTCCTTTCTGTATTTATGATCGTAAAAAGACCCTGCTTTTAGGGTGGTGTTAAATCATGCTTCTCTATTTGGGAGGTTGATTTTCAAAAGCAGGGAAAAAATACTCTAAGCTGCACCTTGGTTTTATACTGGTTAAGTAGTTTAGTGCTGTAGGCAAGAAAGAATACAGGTAAAATCACCTAGGTTATAATGGTTAGTTGTTTTGTGATGCTTCTGCCAAGGAAAACCATTCAGTTATGAACTTTGGGAAGTAGCTCCTATCTCAAGGAAAGAGAGGGCTAATTGTTGTCTGACATTGCTCCAGAAAGAAGAAAGAAATTAGCCCGGTGAAATGCTGATTGCATAGGCTCCCCCTGAGCAGCATGTGGGGTGTGCAACTTTTCCTAAAGGGAAAGTTCACCTTGTTCAGATGCATGATGAAAATGGAATGTGTGTGCAGTGAGTCTAGAAAAAGACAGGAAGCATTTGTGAATTAAGTTTGTTATGCAACAACTTCTTGCTGGTTGTGAAATCCCTGTGCCCTACATTATAAACAGCTGAACGTGCCCCTTCCTCAGCAGAACTGTGGCTTTAGGAGGTGGTTTAGAGGTGAAAAGGACCAGAAGTGTGCTTACTGCATGGAACTGGGGCTGTGGGAGCCCTGTGTTTGTGCCACAGCTCATATTTCTCTGTGTTACAACTACTTCCCCTGTTCTTAGTTAAATGGAAGTGGCTTCTCCTCTGCCTCAGCCAGTTCCTTCCCTGGGTGCACTACCTGCCTTAAATCCCAGATAAAGTGCATTTCTGTATCCCTACCCATAATTCTTCCAGTTTCATATTTGCTCTAGAAGAAAGATGGTGGCAGATTTTTGATTTTTCTTTTTGTGCATAATTTTGAGATGCTGCAGCTGAAATGACTTCTGTTACGAGCAATCAATTAAACTCACCACAATATTTTCTTTGGAGATATTCCTGCAGGAGGTGAGCTCTGCCATGAGCTGTGTTGCTTGCACAGCTGGGACACCTACTCTCAGTGCTGGAGTTTGCAGTGACCTGGCAGGGCACACCTGGCAGTGGAACAACTGACACCTGGGGGCATTTATAACCAGAAACTGCTCCTTAAAGTGTGTGCATGGACTTTGGGTGGCATTGCAGAAGATAATGCAATGATTTAACTTTGAGGTTATATTTTCTCCTTTTCTCTTTCATCTGGTGTTGTTGACCTTGCAGCACCTTGCAACTTCCTCTTGTTATTTGGTTGCTCTCTAGAGAGGTTTCAGCCTTCGCAGTAGCTACAGATCCCATTCCTACAGCTCCCAGGGAACCTTTATTATATTCTCAGGAGACAGTGCAGTGATTAGGCAGCTTTACAGGGAGCTTTTTCAGCTCTGTTGTATCTGATCACTGGGTCAGGACCGTGCCCTGTGTGTTTAGAGGGGGCAATAATGTATGCAATAAATGGAATATTTTGAGAGAATTGAAAAATACAGCGGGCAGCAGTAACAATGAACCCCAACTGAAGGTTAAAAGCCTCTTCAAAACATGATACTTTAAGGAGCTTGAATGC
Source organism: Cettia cetti (assembly GCA_013401135.1). Taxonomy (NCBI): domain Eukaryota; kingdom Metazoa; phylum Chordata; class Aves; order Passeriformes; family Sylviidae; genus Cettia; species Cettia cetti. The sequence goes on along the minus strand of VZUI01020479.1, from coordinate 31,119 downwards.
AAAGAGGAAAAAAAACCAGTAATATGGTTTTCCTCTTATTCATCATGAAACTTCAAGGAAGCTTTTTATATAAATAACCATTTTCCTTGGTTAGCTGCAAAAACAGGTGATAATGTAGAAGTCCACAAAAAAGTGACTAGCTGCAAGCATGCCAAGATTGTTTGCACAGTGGGAAATTGTGTCAAGATATTACAAGGTAATTTTTTTCTTAATCGTAATAAACTTGCAGATGGAATTTAAAGGGTTGTAATTGCTCACCTGGAAGTAATTGTTGTTGAAAAATAGCTGCAGTATGTAGAATGTTGTTCTCCACACTGTGTGACTTCATTGTCTAATCCAACAGTTTGCCAGTCAGTTAATCAACCCAAAAAATCAATGTATGCTCTTAATCAATATTAGTAAACAGATGAAATTTTTTTGTTAGACTCAACCTCTTGGGAGTACTGTGGGTAATTATTCATGGATCAAAAATTGTTTTCTAACATGAATTGTTTTCATCTATTTGAAACATAGATGAAAGTAAAATATTCAGTAAAAGCTTTTCTCTCATTTCACAGAGTATTTAAAAGGACACTGCAGCCTGAGACAGAACCAGAATCATGGTATGGATCCTGGGGACAGAAATTACTGCAAGAAGTCCTGAAATAAGGCTTTTTTCTAGGTAAGATCTTAATCCCATATCCTAAAATACTCCTCATTATGTTAGATTAGCATTACATTTTTTTTTCTGAAACACTCCATACTAAAACATTTATTTAAAGTAAATGGTTACTATATACTATAAAATCCATGCATTTTTTCCTCATTTAATAATTAATCTTTTTATGACCAGCAGTGTAATGTCAGTAGTGTTTAACAGTGACAAATTTGGGATGTTAACATAATGAGCTGTGGATGGTTTGCCTTATTCCATTGTGGTATATCCTGAAAGGTCTGTGTCAGTCTTTGAAAGATAAAGAAACTAAGGATGATCTTTGTAGAATAAAGGAAGCATTAGCAACTGTTTATCTTCACAAGTGGATTAGAGAAAGCAGCTTTAATGGGGCTTTTATTTTAAGTCTGTTTAATTTTGTGAAGAAGTAGATGTGTGTGTGTGAGCATCATTAAAATTCAGGCTCTTTCAATGGCTTTTGGGGAGGACTGCATGATGTTCCAGACTGTGGAGCTCTAAGTGGCATTGAATCTCTCTGAGGAATTCTCTTTTTCTGTCTGATTTGCCAGATTCCATGGTGTGAAACAAGGCCTAAGATTATATTTGCAAGGCCTGCTTTGGTGGGAGGTGAGCAGGCTCTTTGGCTTTGGGGCAGGAGCCTCGCTCTCCCCAGCACATTTGGGTGGTAGAGGCAGGATGAACATTTTGCTTTATTTTTAGTTTAGGTTTCCTGGTTTTGTGCAACCTAACAATGGTTCCTAACTTTTTTGGCAAGAGTTCACAGTGCCCAAGATGGATCTGCTTTGCGCTCTTTGAAGTTGAAAATAGCTAAATGGTATTTTGGGTCCTGTGTCAAGTGATATCTTGGTACCCCTGGTTTACTATGGGTGACATTTAAAAAGATTTTACAGTCAACAGCCAGATGATAAACTGAAAGGGTTGGATTCTTAGCCATTATGTGCCATGAAATAAGAGAAAGAAGCTAAGTGGCAAGTGCAGTTGTGTTTAAACCTCAAGTAGGATATTTCAAAGCAGATTTCTGCTCAGCTATGCATTTAACTGTGATTTTTATTTTGTTTTCTTTCAACACTTCAGCTGCTCATATAGAGAGATATGTCACAACACAGTGATTAACAGCTGAGTTGTGGAAGCTGTGGTGAGGATTAAGAGTGATTTTATTCTCAGTGCTGAGAAATAACATCTCTTCAGACTGGCAGCACTGCTTTGATTGATGTTGAAGGTATTTTCTGAAAATATTCATTGACATCCATAAATTTATAACTTAATATGTACCTTCAGTCATCAAAAGGGGTTCTCTTTGTGCTTTGGCTATAGCCATAGTTCAGTGTGATCTCAAATACATGCTCTCTTTAAAGACACTTCTGAGGCTTGTTATTGAATTTTGGCTTTATGGTAGCTGGGGACACACTTCACATGGCTGTACACTGCAGTTCCATTCTCAGGTCATTTATAGCATTCTTCATGCCCTTTTGACTGGCAGGCTTTCACATGTCCACACAGCCTGCATTTGAGGATGGTAGGCAAGTCTTCTTTTAGTTCTTCCCTGTTTTTCCTGCCTCCTGTGATTCTCCTGTGTCCTGTGAGAGTCTAATGAGCCACCTCTCATCATTTAGCTACTTAGATTTTCAAGTCACAGAGGAGTTTTCAGGTCCTCACCTCCCCCAAAAGAATATCAAATGCAACAGCAGAGCACTCTCGTGGTCCTGTGAAATTTTTGCCTCTGTAAGAGGGAAGAGCCTTGAAACAGGGTGGCTTTTTTGATGTCAAAACCTGTAATCTCTCTTCTCCAGACACCGGTGATCTTCAGGGGACCCCTGTTTCAGTCTTTCAGGAGTCATTTTGGAGAGGGAAAAATGATAGAAAAGTGATGGCATAGCTGATAAAAGGGTCAGGCTGTACCACAGAAAGCAGAAAGGAATTAGACTAGAGAGAAAATCAGTAGATTTAAGGATGAAAAGATAAATTCCATGATGAAAGAGATAATGTAGGCATCTGGGGGAAGAGTAAATACAGAGATGTGGTATTAGTATGAAAATGAAGAGAATATGAATTAGAAATCAAATTAAATCTAACCAAGGATGTTTAAAGAAATCACCTGAAAACTGAGAAAACTAAAGAAAGGTGATACTGTTGGGCATCAAAATGAGCTGTAGGGACTAGCTTAAAATAAGGGAATTAATTAAAAAAAAAAAATCCTGTGAAGAACTTTGAAAAGTGAAAAATTAGTATCTTGCAGTTCAGTCTGCATGTTCTCTGGAACTAGTGGTCTTGATGCGTTGAGAGACTGCCTGGAACAGAGGCTAGGCAGAGTTAAAGGAATAAAGTAGATATTTATTGAAGGGCCTTCAAAGGATTCACCTTGGACAGTACAAGAGCCTGGCCAGGGCTACTCCCAAGATGGACCCCGAGTCAGGAGTTTTCACACTTGTGTAAGTTTTGCTCCATTTCCATATTGGGAATATAATTGGAATATACAGCTATATATATAATATAATTGGAATTACAGCTTCAGGCGATGCAGTACCATCCACCCAGTTTGCTTTCCTCAATTCCCTGTTTGTACTTTTGGGCCTGAAGCTGCAATGCTGTCCTTGGTTCTGGGGCTGGAGAAGGATTGCTTTGTCTGACTGAACTGTGAGGAGAACTGGCTAACACTTTAGATGAAGTTCAGAGTTATGTACCAATGCAGTGCAGAATCTGGAAAATCTGAGAGCTAAAACTGTAGGCATCAGTCTCGCCTCTTATGCTTTCCTGTAAGCTCTGCTCAACGCTCTCCTGTTTACCATTCACTCCAGCAAGGATGACCTCTCTTGTTCCACACTGCATATGTTCTCGTGAGTTCTGTTGTAGCTGCAGCTTTTCCCCTTGTCACTTTGTTCCTTTTGGCTTCTAAATATAGTTTTTATTCCTTTGAACATGCATTATTGGCCTCACACGCTGCCAATAGCAAGGAATAGATTGGTACAAAAAGAAACCATGGAGGACTACAAAACCACTGATGTTTTCTCAGGTTAATTGTGTGTGAGAGGGGAAGCAAAATACAGTGCCTAGGCTTAGAGGAATGCTGCTAGGAATACATTTTATTTGTATTCTCAACAACCCTGCAGTAAATGTTCCTGGCTTCAGATATACTGGACTTTTATTTTTTCTGTATTAAAGCATTGACTCCTTGCTGCTGCTGCACAATTTTTGTTATTAAATAAAAAAAGTAAATTTTAATTTTTTGAGTTTAATCATTGTGTAAGAACCTTTAACCATTTAAATATGCTTGCACTCTGTCATTTGTAGTCTTTTTATAGATGACCTCCAAGTTTTATTTATTAACTAAATATTGCTTAGCATCTAGAACTGCTGCTGGCATGGGCAAAGCTCTGAAGTGTTTAGTGTTAATGCCTCAGACTTCCTCTATTTCTGTGCTCAGCTACTTCAGAACAAAAGCTGTTTTTTGTGGAGAACTTTACCCTGGGGTGCTGTTTGTGGTACGGGAATATTTGCTATATTTGGGGCTGAATTTGCCTTATCCCAAACCTGTGGAGGCAGAGCTACCATCATGAGGGTTCCTGGGCAATCAGAAGTCAGCAGAAGTTTGTGAACATCATTAATAACTTGAATATTGGTACTGAGAGCTCTAGGAGGCAGATCTACTTTAAGGTAGAGGTTCCTGAACCTAAATGTTCATACAATTTCACTCTATTACAATATAAGACATTACATGGGAATGTTATAAAAAGTTACAGGCTGCATTATGCTCACAGCTAGAACTGTTTACTCTGAAGTCTGTCCCTTACTGGTTGTAATGGAAAAAATACTTTGAAATTCTCAATAGGGATGCTAAATTCCTTTCCCAAAGACATTTTGGCTTGGTACAGCATTTTTCTGGGGAAAAAATGACCATGACCTTGCTGGATGTCACTTTGCTGCCTTCTTTGAGTTATGGCTGCAGTGAGCAGCAGAGGAGGTTTGGCAGCAGCTGTTACAAGCAGAAGCATCATGTGTAGGTTCAAATATCTGGATCCTGAGAGACCAATGTGAACTGACCTTCTCCTCTAGTAAGCATCCATGAATTAGCATGTGCTGCAATTAAAGCAAGTTTAAAGAGCTGCTTTATCAGTTCTGATGTTTTTTGTCTTCATTCCCCATTTTTTGCTTGTGTTGGTACTGTGTGCTCATATGAGAACACATATTCCTTCCTCTGACTTTTGAGGGCAAACTGGAGGGATTTTTGTTTGTGCAGTCTATGGAAGAATTTGTTCACTCTACTCAAAGATAAATTCGAAGAAAAAATAGTCTTTCAGTTATTTAAAAAAAGTAAAATTCTTTGGTGAAGAGTACATCCAGCTGTTTTTGAGATACACTGTCATTTTCTTTCCAGTGATGATTTGGAACTGGGTAGGTCCCTGGATTCTTGACTCAACTAAGCATTTATCATCTTCCTTGGGATGAAATTACATCAAATGTCAGTTCTGCTCTCCTGTTCAAGTTTTAGCTTGGGCTGTTTGCAAAGGTGCAGGGGTGAACCTTTCTATGAAACAGCATTGAAACACAGCCAGTGCTCGTGGATGGGGGTGGATAAGGAGCCTAGGATGACAAAGTCCTCTGGCTGTCCAGAAAGCACGTGATGGATGCAGTCTAAGTTCTTGAAGGTCCATATACAATTTTGATCTGGAGAGCTGAGGGTTTATTTGAGCCACCTTTGCACTCTGCAGCTTTGAAAGGAAACTGATGTTTCACATTCAATTGAGGATAGAAATCTGCAATCTGAGAGCTGAACTGAAGTCCTGAGTGCTGCTCAGGTAGCCAGCCAGAAGGCTTTTGGATAGCTGCTTCCAGGAAATACCTGGAATTAATAATGAAGGTTGTATTTCAGTTGCAAGCTGAGTGGTAGAACATGTGATGTTCCCTAAGCCCTCACCTGGTGATGGAAGTTTTTAGGGTCAGAAAGTTTAAAAATACAATTTATTTCTTAATAGGTAGAATTTATGTCTGAAAACTAAACTGATGGTTTTTATTCTAGGAGAACAAATTCATTCTGCAACCTGCCCTGCCATCAGTGGGGACAGCAAAAGCCTCTCTCCCTGAACATGTGATGGAGTTTATAAACACTTCCAATACCTGGGGATTTTTACATCTCCATTGCATTTAAGGAAAAATTGTGGATGGATTTATAAGTCATGCAGTCTCAATGCATAAATCCCATTTCCTTAAAAGATCTGGCTAAGAAATAAATTTGACTGTCCTTTAAGAGCAAAAAGTTAATTGGGGAAAAGATTTTCTTTTGTAGCAGTTTAATAGAAAGCACCAGCTGAGCCTGACTCATTGAAATGGCAGAAGCAATTATTGTCACCCCAACAAATCCTGTTGCTCAGGTAGAGCCTCCTTTGTTTTAAATCATCCAAATTTTTTGCTTTAATCAGAAATATATTGTTAATCAATGTGTTGTGAAGGCAGAAACAGGGGAATGTGCCAACGAACATTTGGGAAGGACTGTGCTGGTCTGTTTTGAGGTATTGGGTTTTAATTCTAGTAATATCACCTTACTTATTGCTCTTCATGTGTTTGATAGTAATCATTGGGGATTTCTTTGGGGTAGTTTAGGAATTCTTTTAGGAATACCAACAAAGCTTATTTGGTGAACTTTTTATTTTAAATTCGTTTAAGAATTGTTCCTAAGAAACTTTTTCCTTTAAGGATGGCATTCAAAATGGAACATTAAAGTAAAATACAGTTATTCCAATCCCCGTACCTATGGACTATAAGTTAGCTAAATTGTCTCTGTTTTCTAAAAAGAATTCCTGGAGATTCCTGATGAAAGTGCTGCATGGCTTTGTAATCCCTAAAATGCTGGATTTATAGAAGGCTCTTGTGATTGTCCATTTGACTTTTTCCTTTCTATAAGGTTAATAGGCAGCATAATTCTGTTGCTGAAAGGCCATTATTGTAGAAGAATTGTCTCTTAACAAGTTCCCAGCATCTGACATGAGAGACAAAGTCATCTGAGGACGTTGTTTTCCTGTAGAGGCACACGGAGAAGTGAAGTGAATTTTGACGCCTGAGTCAGGGATCCAGAGCTTTCGGGAGAAGGAGTTCAGCACCACAGACAGTTCTGCTTTAAACTCCGCCCTGGAGCTGTGCGTGGAGAGCAGACCCGTGCTGGGTGAGAAGTGCCTGTTGGCTTGTTTTTGTTTTTTTTCTTAGAAGATAAGAATGCTCTGTCATATTGCTGAAGCTTTGCATGGATTTTTCAAAGCAAAGACCACCCTAAATGTAGAACATTTGAATGGCATCTGAATATGGGAACTGCTGACTTCTTCTTTTTTGTAAACAACGCATTTTTAATTTGGGCTATTTAAAAATCCCCCCAGATTTGATGCTCTCATATTCTCCCTAAAATGTTAAGAGCTTTGTATGCTTGTTCTTTTTCCTTCTGTGGTGACATTTTTGGCCTGAGACTGAGCTTTTAAAGAATACTCTTTTGAAGGACTAAGCCTTGGTGTCTTGCCAAGATATTTTAATTAAAATGCTCTTAATCAGATATCTGTATTTTCTTTGAAAAAAAAAAAAAAAGATGCCAGAACAATGACTTCAAAACTATATCAGTAGAGTAGGCTTTAAATGTATGATTAGTTTGTAGGCACTTGAAATTTAATTTTACAGTTTTCTCCTACCCCATGAGTTCCCTGCTGTGACTTAATTGTTACTGGCAGTGAAAATCTGCAATAATCTCAAAGACATCTGGTTCCCTCAGTTTTATTAACTTGAAGCAGGCAGGAGCAGATATATTGCAACATACCTATGCCTCAAATACTTGCAGTCTTCAAGAATATTAGTTATGTCTCATAAAAATAGTTCACCCTTTTGTTCACAAACTGTTTTGCTTTCTAAATGTTTGGGTGAAAAGCATTTAAACCTTGTTTGTGGTGTGAGCTGTGAAAATAACTTGGTATTAAAATCACATTGAGTTGGAGAGCTAAAGAGGGAGAAGGTAAAGATCCAGAAGGAATCTTTATTTTTGATCTTTCTGTGAGATAGATAGAAATGGTGCCTTCTGGCAGAAGTGCTGGACTCCAGCAGAGCCACTTTGAATGTGGGGGGCGGGGGGGGAAACTATTGCAGGAATTTGATTGTTGAGCATAACATGAACGGGCTTTTCTAATAGAATTGGGTGTTCTAACAGGAGTTTGGGGTTCTCTAAAGGACTTCTGCTTTCAGTAGTGTTCCAGGCTGGGGGTGTTCACAGCCTGTGATGGCCTGTCACCTCCTGAAATGAGGCACCACCTCACAGGACACTCCCGAGCTTGGGGAGCGGCCAAAACCAGGGCCTGTGTATGAGGATGAGCTGCCAAAGTTAAGGAAGAATGTGCAGCTTCTTTTAGTCCTGGCCAACTTGACTTTAGGCCTCATAAATGTTTTTGGGGATTTTTTTTCCCTGCAGACCCATCAATAAATGGAAAACAGGTTGTCAGGATGCCCTGCACTGAACCAGTTTCATTCTCTTAGGTTGGCAGAAGTATCTCTTCTTTTCTTCGTTCTTAGGACTCTTTTGCAAAACACATGTAATCTCACCCTCCTGTACCTTCATTTTGTCTGCAATGCCATTACATGCTGATATTTTCTATAAATAAATAAAATACTTGCAGATGTGACTGAATATCCAATGGAAACTACTATGATGAGCAAGAGACTTTTTTTAACCATCTTTTCAGCATAGCTTAGGCACATATCATCATGTAAAAATGCCTTGGCTTTCTGAGTTATTATTAATCAATTAATTGTGGGCTTCTGTTGCTAGAACTGTTGGAATTGTTAAATAAAAATACTTACTGAAAGGCTCATCCCATTTATATATATATATTTTAACACTCAGATTTTTTTCCCCTAAGTGCATTGCCAAGCTCTTTAGAGTAATAAAACATTTCAAAGTTGTTCAACGTAAGGTAAGCTATATTCATTATTTAAAATGAACAAATAAAATTAAATGGCAGCAGAGAGTTGTATTTAGTCCCTAAAAGGTTGTGTTAATGGGCCCTGTTGTTAGCACTCATGATGAAAACAAGCCTGTTTACTTGAGGTGTGAATCAAAAAAAAAAATAGGCAAAAATATTCTGAATTCAAACAGGTCCAAAAGTATTTGATTTATTGGGGGAACAGGACTTTTATTCAAGAAGAAATTCAAAACTAAGTAGACTCGCCATCAAGGCCAGTGGGTTAATTAATCAAAGGTTACTCTTTTTATTCTAATTTAGGGTGTAATGCCAGAGTCCTTGTTTCAGTAGTGCATTTTGCTGTATATGATCTAATCTTTGCTTTTTCGGTATTTTAACTCTGTATTTATTGCAAAATCCTAGAAGAACCACACAGCACCAGCTCTTCAGGAGCCCTTTGGCTCTAGAACATCCACTTATGCCTTCTTTATATCCTTTTAATGTTTTTTGAGAACTGCCTAAGAAAACTTTAGGAAGTAGAATTTCTTTGAGCACTGTAGAAGTCCTTTTGAGTTGAGAATATTTTAAATTCTTTCTGTATTATTGGCATTATTTCAGACAGTATCCCTGAGACAAAGTCAGAAATGGCAGAAATTAATCTGAATGCAAGTAGGGAGGTTTTGATGACTGCCCCGGTCCTGTCCAGCTCCCAGATTTTTCCTGATTGGACCCCACAGATTCCCAGTCGTGTCTTCCTGGACGCTGAGGCATCTCAGTGGCAGGAAGGGTGGTTGGCAGCATTTGTGCTTGAAAAAATAAGGCAAGGCTCTTGATAGCAAGAAAAATGCACCAGTGTTGTGTAATCCATGAGAGGATGGAGGGAAAGGCACTTTTGTGCACAGGTTCAGCATAATTTAATGTTTTGGAAATCCAGAGCACCCACTGTAATAATTTGCTCAAGTTTGACAGGAATAAACCTTAGACAGGAAGTGTTACTGGTATTGCTGCTATTTGTGTCCACTAGCTCAGACCTTTAAATCACAGCAAAATAAATAAAAGATGAAATGCAATAGGGTAAGAGTAACAAAGCACAGTTCTGCCTGCTCCAGCTACTTGTTGCTGTAATAAAGAAGATGGATGGGACAGTATATTGAATTACTTCGTGTGCAGAGACCCTGATGTTTTTTCCTCCATTTTTTTTACCTTTGGGTTTTGTTCTGATAGTGCTACCTCACAAATTCTATTTCAGTATCTGCCAAATGTTGCATTTGGCTAGGTGAATTTACTCCAATTCTAATCCAATCACTGCTCACACGTTGGATGTATCATGAGAGGCTTTCTAGCACATTAAATCAAAATCAGTGAGAGCTTTGACTTCCATCTTTTTTTTCATTTGATGTTGTAATGATTGCTTCAGGAAAGCACGTTTGAAATGAATGTGAAAATAGCTCTGTTCAAAGCAGCAGGATGAGTTTGGGATAGCTTCTGTTTTAGGAACAATTGAATCAGCACAAAGTGTTGGTAAGGAAGTCAATAGTTGATAGGTGTAGTGGTGGGAAAATGTGTTCTTTAGACCTCTCCTGTAGCAATGTGTATTTTTAGAGTTTTAAGGAAATACAGAGTGATGTTTTGAAGAACGATCTGCTTGTATGAAAGTGATGGCCACAGTTTTGAAACAAAGGGAAGATTGCTTAATATTTATTAACATGGGGCTTTATTTTATTGTTTGCCATTATGTTCCCTGCTGGATAAATTGTTGCATGAGCTGTAGTTCAGAGTGTGATTTGTTTCTAGTAGGCATCAAACTGCTCTTTACTGTTTTTATATTCTTTTTTTCCCTTAAAACTGGTAGGTTGAGATGTTGGCAGTGTCCTATTTGGTGAACTACAACTCATTAGCAGTTCTTTGAGATAAATCTTCAGAAGCTGTTGTGGCTTGGTGGCTGAAAAAAACAAGATTAAGATTTGCTTCCAAAGGCAGGCAGAAATTGGCACTAACGGGTCACAATTCTGGTGTTGTGGCTTGAACAAACTCACCCTAATGATGCTAATTCTGCACTGGGGTGGTTAATCTGGGATTATCCCCTATAATCACAGGCCTCTTGAAGGTTGAAATGAAATTTTCATGCTGTGCTTGGCTTTTTTCTGAGGTGTTCAGCCTGTGGTTCCCTTTGGAAGCAGATGCAGGTGAGGAGATGAAGCAGGAAAGACTCCACATGCAGCTGGGAATGTGGGAAAGAGCCCACCAGGGTGAGGGGAATGATTTCATCAAGGTTAAAGAACTGTCTGGAGGAGTGGAAGACTACGCAGGAGGGACAGGCTTATCTGAATTCAAAAAAGTGATTAAAATGCTGACACTTAACACTTAAAAAGATGTGGAATTGTTTTTAAACCTAAGTAAATATCTTGTAGGCAGAATGGGGACTATCCAAGCATGCTGAACTAGAAAAACAGAGTTAACCTACTTAGCAAAATGTTTTGAAAAGCAAACCCCAGGAATCAAGTGTCATTGTTAAAGAGCAGAATAAGAGGGCTGTAGGAAGCAGGAAGATGCCCTGCCAAGAGGTAAACCTGTGTTCAAAGGGGAAGAGACAGTGGCTGGTGGACTCCAGCAGGTTAAATGTAAAAGAAGAGAGGGAAGGGGGAAAGAAGGTGAAAAGTAAATCAATTTTTTTCAAACACATCAGAATTAAGAAGCTAGAGAGTATGGCTGATAGATGATCAAGGTGTGGAAGGAACACTCAGAGAAAATAAGCCCACAGTAGAAACTTAATCTTCATTTTTGCTTCTGTGTTCTTCACCCAATGTTATCAGGCAGTGGAAACCTTTCCAATAAGATGACATAAATTCTGAAAGCTTACACAGCTTTCAAGAGCAGATCAAAGACATGAATGGATGAGGAACTCTCTTAGGGCTAAATACAAAGATGTTCTCTGCCTCAGAATTTGCTTGAGCTCCATATCACAGGATGCTGGGAGAGTGCATTGCAGTAACGTTACTTACACTTGCTGAAAATTTTCTTGAGCACCCTCTCACTGCATTTTCTCCTCTTCCTTGCCTGCAAAAGCTTTGCTGAGTGATTCAGCTGGACCAGAATGTCAGGATCTGAAGTGTCAGAGGTGCTCGGCATGAGGCAGTTTACTGTGGTGCTGCCAGCTGCTCTGGGTTGTGGAGGGGTGGGATGGGAGGGCAGGAGCCGCGCTGGAAAGAGGAAGCATTTTGGGAAAGGGGGGTTGCTTTTGGACTGCCTGCCAGCCCCCAAAGAAATGTTCAGTTCTCAGCTAAAAAAACCCTGAAAAACCCCAGGGGCAGACTGGGTTGGGCATGTGGTTCTGTCCTGTGCTGCCTGCTGGCAAAGGCACAGCATTTACCTGTCCCAGGTGCAGCTCCTGCTCGTGAGCAGTGGAAGGGAGGAGCTGCTGCCTGCCAGGGGCTGGATCACACACTGACAAGACAGAGGGAGAAGCTCTGCTGCCTCTCCCATCACCTCTGCTGCAAATTGGGTTATGGCAGTGTGCTGTGTGGCCTAGTGGAGCTAGAAGTGACATTACTCTCAATCACTGATAAATTAGTAGAACATTCTGGTGTAGAACTTGAGATTCTGCTTTTTGAACAGCATTTAGTATTTATTCTAAGACTACTTATTCAATTAGACTGCAGAGAAATTCACCTATTTAACTTAGTTCAAGATGGATTACAGATCAACTCTGACATTTCCTAGAATTTACCTATGTGTTAGTGGTTTTGGGCTGCTGTGGAAGAAGTTGCAAAGACTGGGCAAGCAGCTCTTTTTCATGGCTAAATTAGTACTGCCTGTATTTCCAAATAAACATTGTGCTACTCAACACTAAGATCATTCTGCTTGGGAATTTTACCTGCTGATAATCTCCACTAAAATCTGATACCTATTTCCTTGACCTTCATCACTTACTATATTTGCCTATTGTATATTTTGTGTCTTAGATGAGAAGATTTGTGTAAGTCAGGGACCAGAGGATGTCAGAATGTTGGACCCACTTCTGCTCTTACATACTGTCCAAAGTATATTCATTTTCATAATATGTTCAAAACTTTTAATTTTCCTATTTATATCTTAGGAACACAGAGTACAGAAATGGAAGAGGATGTCAAACTCTTGCTATCACTTTGTTCTCAGTTCTCTGAGAAGTGATGTGCAACATTCAGGCCAAAGTCTGAAGGCCAAAAGTTCAGATTTATGATGTTACACCAAGGGTTGAGTAAGAATTAAATGAACATTTTCAGACATACTTTAAAAGAAAATGGTTTTTATCTTGTGTATTCATTTGCATATCTCAGCTAGTTGAGGGTTTATTATGGATATACTTAAATTATTTTCTTGATCCAGTATTGATGGAAATCTTTTATAGACAGAAAATCAAGAAAGAAAATTTGTGCTATTGGCAGTTTTCCAATTTCAGCTCGCAGAAAGTGACTCTGAAATCAGCAGCAAATCCTTCCAACCCCAGACCATTCATTTGATGTGGATATTACAGGGATTTTTCTATGACACTTTAAGCTAAGGACACATGATTCATTTTCACTGATTGTTAATTTCAAAGAGAGGAGTTTTTGAAATTGAACTGTTTGGCTTCTTGGGAATGAGCATTTGTAGCTGATCATTTGCCACATGCCACAGAGTATTTTTAAAAATTTGAAAATGGAACTCAAAAAGGCTTAAGGTAATGCTTAATATTTGCTGAATAAGATGTATCTTCTCTCTAAGATTCACATTGATATCCACATTGATATTGTGGTTCTTCTCAACCTTGTGTCCATCAAATTTAATTGATTTCAGTGGTACTGCATTGGTTTTATGTCAGTGTAACTGCTTACAAGTTCCAAAACACGTTTGCAAGGATATCCTCAGTTGCCTTTTATAATTGCCTTACAGCTGGGAGATAGCAGCATTTGGAATGTTAAAAACTTAAACAATTTGTTTTTAAGCAGGCCCTTTCTGAGATTGGTTAAGTGTCTGTAGTACTAGAGTTTGAAGGCTGGGAATTGTAAATGAAACTCTCCTGCTGGGCTTTTTCCTCGTGTTTTCCTTGCTTGTTGCAGGAAAGGGACTAAATGAGGAAAATAAGCTGTTCATCTGACAGTTACCCTCTGGTATTTGAGCTGCAGTTACAAGCAAATGGCTGGCAATACTTTTGATTTGTATGCTTATATATATATATATACACACACACACGACTAAAGATGAGATTTTAATACCTATTTGACATGTTCAGGGTATCTCAACCTAATGAAATGCTGTAAATTCCTCATTCACATTGACTTCAGTGCTTAATCCAATAACAATGTTGTGCATCACCTGCTAATGTAAGGAGACAATATTCTCTGTGTCACCAACAGTGGAGAGAAGTGCAGGAAGGACCTAAGGTAAAAGCTCTCAGTTATTTTGAGGTCTGTGCAGGCCAGGGAATTTTCTACACTGTTCTGATTGTGTTGACCTAGGGGGCTCACAGATCTCCCTCTTGCTTTGTTCAGGTTAATACTGTGGGTTTACTGATGCACATCTGCAGCTCGATAAGTGCCTTTGCACTGATCAATTCTTACATATTCACCTCCTGGTAATTCCTTTCTAAAATCCATGTCCCATATTGTCTTCTACACCTCAGTAACTGCAAAGTGAGAAGAAATAATTGGCTCGAGTAAAACTTTTCAACTCCTTTGTTAGTTACTGAGTGACCATTGTCAGTGCTTTCAATACAGCACCAAATAGATTCATTTTAGTTATTGCCAGAGGTGGTTCAGCCTGGCCTGGCTCAGCACAGAAATGGACCTGAGGCATTCATAAAGCTGGTTCTGGTTAATGCAGTCATAAAAACTGTTCTTTACTCCTTTTCAGCTGTGAATTTCTGCAGGCTTTTCCATTGCTCTAGTCAGTCTCCAAAGATGAAAATGGGAGAGAGGCTGGTCTCCTTCTGCCTTGGGCTCTTGATGGCTTCCAGAGGAGGTCAGAGGGGCAGCTATTGATTCCAGGCATGAGTGGGTGCTAAATCGATTGGGAAACTTGAGCACAATGATGAGTTATAAAATTAAGCCTTCACCTGGCTAAGTGAGTGTGAATAGTGATAAGTGCTCAGGCAGAGGTCACAAGTGACAGAACTGCTCACCTATGCTAACCACATAATATGAATTATGCATTTTCAAGTTAATATTTAATAAATGTCACTATTAAATATGGAATTCAAAACCACTGCTAAGAGAACAGTACCATCCTCATCTTTGGGCCCATTTGGAAGGAGTACATTATGAATGTTTGTGGAGGGAAGTTTAAAAAAAATAGATTTTCAGCAATGGTACCAAATTTATGGAAGTCTAAATACCTCTGGAAGCAGGGCTGTTGTGCAGAGTAACTCATCATTCTGAAGTTCCCTGCTTGGGAGTGAGACGATTTTAGTTGATGACAATCAAAAGAATAGAGGGTTAATCTGTTTGAATTTGAAGCTGGCTAGATTCCCATGTGGATGTTTGCCTCTTTTCCCCCAGCTCCTCCTTCCACACCCCTGCAGAGTCCTTGCCCAGGGGTGCCCACCTGCCTTCTCCTTGGACCACTCTGACTTCTCTTCACCTGAAACTCTGCCAGTCTCCTCCCTACCCTTGGCAAATCATCCCACATCCTCTCAGCTGCAGCTTGTCTGCCCTCTCTGTGCTGTTCTCTCTGGAAAAGTTTCTGGGAAGGTTCTGTACCCACTGCAGGAATATCCTGGTTGTGGGGAAAGCAGGGAGAAGGTAATGTCAACAAATCCCCTGGGAATTCCATGCTGCCCTAGCTCCAGCTTCTTTTCTCTTGGAACCTAACTGGGTGAAGGTGTCTTGCTCCACATAGCTGATTATGCTTCAATTTTATGAATAGAAGTGAAAAACTGAGCGTGCAGCTCTGATATATGCAGTGGCATCTGATGCTTTATTTATTTTTGTTTGGGTTTGGCTCTTGGAGGAGGGTGATTTTGAACATTTTGGACTGCCACAGAAGTGCCATCTGTAGCTCTCTCTAGGTTTTCTAATATTTTCCAGGTCAGTGATCACTTTTGGTGGGGGAGGTCCTAGCTCAAGAGACTGCACAGAATTCATCTCACCTTTAACACAGGATTGATGAAAAAGAGAGGAGCTATTACAGGTGACAAGTGCCAAATGCTCAATAAAAGCTTTGATTTGACAAAAGTCAGAGAAGGTTATTTTTTTTTTCAACAGAAAGCAGGAGTAAGTGTAAGAATGTGAATTTGGTTTAATTCTAATTAATCTTTTGCTAAAGTAAATCCTGAAAAAGTAGAGACAAGACATGCAGTTACTACTCTATAACTGTACCAGTATGTGGCTTCTTAGTGAGCAACCTGAGGGAGGTCTTGCCTGTTGATGAATAGCTTATACTAAATTGTTATGCATTTGACTTCTTTTTCCATAAGGAATTTGACAGATGGCTGAACTTGCATCAGGGGAGTAGTCTGATATTAAATTAGTCTAGAGATGCTACAATGACTAGGGATTTCTTTAAAGTTCCCTGTGTCCCAAATTTAGAACAAAACAAACAATCCTCTGTTGAGATGTTTGCATTTGGGTCACAAGATGTTCTTCATAAGCTCACAAGTTGTTTTCATCGTACAAACCCATCTTTAGTCCAGGAGAAGCACCACCAAGTGGGCTCTTAGTGCGATTCTACAGGAAGAAGAAAGTTGTGAGCAAGGGGAATTTTCTCCTTTCCTTTTCAAAGCAGCTCCTGAGTTGGATGCTGGTCCTTTGGCCAGTGGCTGCAGTCTCAGTACAGCTGGTTGTGCTGCCTCACCACTCACCTGTCTGTGGCTCTACCTGCAGAGAGCAGGGTGGTAAGGACCAGGATGCACCTGCAGTTCATGCAAGTGGGACGGCAGGGTGCACAGTTTGAAGTCTGAAATCTGGAATCCATTCCTCAGACTCCTACAACCACATGTAAGTTAAGCTGTCGAGGTGGCTGCTGTGAAACTGCTGCTTAGACCGTTCCTTTGGGCTTTTTTAGCAAGGGCTTTACTTCTGGATAAGGTTTGAAAACCTTAATGCAGGAGGAAACGCCTAACTTTACCCCTGGGAAATGTTACATGGATGTGTACATATGGATTTGTTGTTGTTGTTGTTTCACTTGGTGAGGCACATAGCTTCAGAAGTTGAAGAAATCAATTTTCGTGCTGAGCTTTGTTATGGAGTTACATAAACCATCCATCATTCAAATTCCAAATACATTAAGCTAAGTGTTTTAGGCTAATTGACAATCTTCCATTAATTTCCACTGCTGAATAGGATCTGGAACGTTTGTAATGTAGTTATTTTTCCTTCCAACTCATGCATCACAACAGCCCTCTTAGTGCTTCTTTTGGTCCATTCTCTTCCAGTTCTAAGAAAGATATATGATACAGCAATAATTTATCAGGTTTTTAGCTGCCTGCCTGTACTGGGGAATTTTGAGTTTTGCAGGATCTTAAATTATTTCTTTCATTATCCTCCACTGGTCTGCTGTCTTGAGATAATTATTGTAACAAAGATTTCTTACCAGATACATAAAGATAGAGAAAATTGTAAGACAAACTTCTTCTGTTTTCTGTGAAGAGGAAAAGAGAGAATAGGGTCCAAAGAAGAACAGAACCAGCTGTTCTTATTTTTATGGTTTTGAAATTTTGCTTTACCTGAAAATTACTGCCAGAGGAAAAGCTGCAGTGCTGAAAGGAAAATTACGGAGAAATGGCCTTGACATTTAGAAAGCAGGTCCCAAACCTTGTAAGTGATGAGTGAGGATGTAACTTCTTAAGAATGATGAATAGCCATAAAGGAGATAATTGATTTTTTATTTATTTTAATTTCTGTACTAGCATTTTTTGAAGCTGATTTGATGAAGACCATGAATTAGAAATATGTGCTGTTTAAATGTATCCTTTCCTTCTTTGTACAAGTCCAAACAGCTGCCACAATATTTGCAGATTTGTACATTTGTGCAATACCAACTCTTTGAATAAGGGTAAAAAAAGTTGATTTAGACTAGATACCATTTCTCCAAATCAGTTGGAGAGCCTCCAAAGCAATTTAGACATGTGATAGTATTGCTGAGAAAGTTAAAAATAATAGCAGTTTGTTAATAGAGGACGTGTTTAAGCAGTTAGAGTGCAATGCTCTGGCAGATCCCCATCGAGCTGAAGAAAAGGGACAAACAAAAACATGCTTTCAAACACTTTATTTTGTTAAAGCTGCTCGTTTTGTTTTGCTTCTCTTTGAGATGCTAATGAAAGGCACAAAGTAAGTAGTAGATCCTGATTTTCCTTTCCCTAACGCTGTTGAATCGTGCCTGAACATAAAATGGCCACGCTGAAATGGGCTGAAATCGGTTACAGAATAATCTATTACCCTCAGTAAGAATGGAGTTAAGCTGCAGCTTTATTAGCAGCAGTATCAGCAGTGTGGAGTTTATTTTAGTGCGTGTAATGGATTTCTCTGAAACATCTGCTGTGCTGGACTGATTGGGCCAAAGTCTGGAGCCGTAATCTTAGTCCGCTTTATCACTCAGGAATGAGAGTGAACATTCCTTTGACTGGTGTACAAATATCTGAATGTACCTACAGCCACCACTCTTGAAGAGAATAAATACTTTCTGGGTGTGGTTAGAAGGGTTCTCTTGGACTGTGCTTTCCCTTTGCAGCACTGGAAAGGGGAAAAACCTAAGAAAAGGCTCTCAAGACAAGATTTTGTAATATTTTTCATGCTAACATTACCTGGTAAAGGAAGGTACTCACAGGCCAGTGTGAAAGTTTATTTGCATTCTTTAGCAATGCTTCACAAAGAAATTCTCCTTACATGCTTTTAGGCTTTCAAAATGGTATGGATTTTGTGAAACTTCAGGTAAACAAGCTGAAAAGAATACTTTGCAGCTTCTCTTGTAGGAAGGAGGGTATGGGATAAGATAAAGCAAACACGATTGGCAGAGCTTTTGTGCTCCTTCTCTTCAAAAACCTTTAAAAAAAAAAAAGGAAGCTGAGCGACTGAGTCATATCCAGTAGACCAGAAAGCAAATTTAATCTCCTTTGTACTCAAGTGCATGGATCAGTTACAGTGGGCACTTCAGTAAGCTTCTGGGCTGGGGCAGAGCCAGACCTGCCCATCACTGACAGGAGGAGAATATCCTTGTTCCCAGAGTTCTTCTGCAGCCCTTGGGAGTTTGGGTATCCCTCTCTGCTGCAAGGGATTTTCCCCTAGAAAACCAGGGTGTAACTTGTAACTTTCTGTTCAGATATTCAGGTCATACTTTCAGGAATGGTAAGCTCCAGGTTCCAATGACCAGGAGTCACACCTAAAGTCAGCACACACCGCTGGCTTAATTTTTTCGTGTGGATACTGGTGAACTCTAATTATCTTCATAAGTACCATTTTTGTGTGCAGAAATAATATAGCACTGGGGGGAGGGAAACAAGATCAATCTTTGTGTATCATAATAAACATAAGTATACAGATATTAATGTGTGTGTAACAGAATGTGGATGTAATAGACACAAAAGGGAAACTCGTGTTCCACAACTAGGCTGGCAAGAGCCCTCACCTGAGGATGTGAACATCAAATACTCCCATTGCACTTTAGGATTTTTCTAGGCCCATCAGCACTGCCCAAAGTTCTAGGTAATTATTTTTGTGCTTCTAAAGAAATATGTTCTTTTCACACAGGCGTGTACGTGTGAAAGCATTTTAAGCAGGCATTACAGGCTGAAAGCAGGTGAGAAGACCTCAAACCTATGGAGTAGTAATCTTCCTTCTGGAAAATAGTTCAAAAGCTTCTCAACATGTTTGGAATCTGGCATGTTGTCCTATTTCTGTGCTAGATGCTTCAGTTACCGTAACCCTTTGGCAAAGCGGGTGTATGCTCTGTGTTTTGATATGAACATGTAACACTATTCACTTTCTGTTTTATTTCATGTATAGGAGAAAGGCTTTCTTAAAAATTCCACCCTGATCTCTAGCCTAATTCATTCTCCTAAATGTATGTGTTCCAGAACATCCACGTGTAAATTATTCAGGAGGCTGTAATCTCTGCCCTCAGGTTTTGAAGATAAATCCTTAAATTTCAAACAATGCTTCCCCCTTTGCTCACTGGAGCCTGGCATGCCTACAACCCAGCTCAGATCCACTGTGCTTGCTGGTAAGAGGCTCTGTCTTCCTTTGCATTCCTGGGCACTGGCTGTCTGATGGCCTTCAGCCACGAGGGAACCCTTAGGGAAACAGCTACACCGAATCCCAAACCAGCTGGTCTGCTCCAAGACAAGGGAGGTTAAGCTCTGTTGGAGCCTTTCGTAATCACATAAGCAAAGATGGCACAGAGAAAACTGCCTGCTGCCTAAACAGACTCTTAAGCTCAAAATAAAGCCTCCAGGAGCAGGGTACAGCCTGTGCCTTGTGCAAAGGGGACAGACAGGGCTCGGTGCTGTGACGGGGCTTGCGGGAAGCAACGTGTGTTCCTCCAAGCCTCAGCTCAGGCCATCACCCAGTGAGCACCAAGGGTAAAGGCAGTGCTGTGTGCTGCCCCTGCAACAGGCAATCCCTGCTCCTCCCATGGGATGTGGGTGTTCCACTCTGCCTGTCCAGATGCCAGCTGGGATCAGCAGCATTTTGCAGCTTTCCAGGGAGGCTAAAGGTTCCAGTCAGTGCAGAGGGGAATGAGCAAAACCATTCACGACTCTGAGAGCACAGCCTTAAAAACTGGAACTCAATCTTCATGCTGTGGATGTTACCATCACCCAGGCTTTTAGGGGACTGCCTGGGTGGGTGAAATGAAGTATTGTTCCTTTTAACTCCTTGGCTGAATTCACTTGTTTTAGTGGGAATAGGATTAAAGTCTTTGATAACAATTTCCTGAGGAAGGAAAGTATAACGTGGTCATGGGCAAATCTAATAATTTTTCTGCTCTAATCATCTTATGCCTCAAAGAGGAACTTATACCCCAGGGGGGCTAATATTTACATAATTGTAATTTATTGGCTAAAGATTTTCCTAACGCAAAGGAACATCAAAGTGTTTGTCTTTGACAAGTTCCAGAACAATTTTGAAGTTCACATGGAAACCAAAGGTAAAGGAAAATATTCCTTTTAGACCAATTAGAAAGAAATGGCATGCAATATTAGAAATCATATAGGCTGTCTGAATATTTTTAATGGAACGCAATTAGCATTTCGTGATAAGCACTTATCAGTGCTGTCTCTCGGTATAACGTACATGGCTGAGGGGGTGGTTTGGAGAATCTGATTAAAATAATTGGTGATGTATTTGAGCAGGGTGTTAGTGCTAACTTTATAGACAAGGCAGTGCTTGTGTAAAAAGAGAGCTTTTCCTAGTAATAAAGTTCTCTCCAGAGAACAGCATTGGGTATTGTAATTTCAGTAATTCTACTAAAGTATATCTGTTTAGATGAAATACTGATTGTTTATCTGTTACCTCAGGCTGCAATAAGTCTAGCTGTGCTGCTTTTTAGTATTAAATTGTGATTGTGTTTATTTAATACTTTCACACATCTTCTCCTAAAATATAGTCCAAGTAACTTAACCTAGTGATGCAGCTCAGCTTGTTGTACAAGAATTTCAAGGTGTTTTAAAGACATGAATTAACCAAGTTTAATTGATTTAACTTCCCAAAGATCTGGGAACTACTTTGCTGCTTCTGCAGGCAGGAAGAAGCAGAAATAGAAGCCCAGGCTTGGGAAATGGTACCAGGTAGGGTGTCAAATTCAGCCACAGCCACTGGCATTCAGGTTTTGCCACAGCTACAGCTCGGGGGTTTTCAGAGTTTTTCAGGACTGTGGAGAACATCAGAAGGACCTCGTGTTTTGTTGTAAGGAGAGGAAGGAGGGCTGTTGGGAAGGATCTTTCATTAGACTGGTGGTGCAGCAGATGCAGGTGACACGAAGGAACTGGGGAGCAGCTTCCCAAACACTCTCAGCCCGAAACGGTTTTCCTCCTGTGCATCCTTGGGAAGTGATCTCAGCTGTTCTCCAGCTTCAAGAGGAAGGCTAGAAGATGTAAAACGTAAGGCTTGGTGTTACCATTTTTTTCCCATTTGAACGAGAGAGTTGAGTGTAAGCCCCATTTTTCTATGGATTTAATACGCACAAAACAATTTCCTAGTAGGCTTGAACTTCTTGTGGCACAAAAAGCAAGTAGGAAAAACCCACATAAGATGCAGTGTTTCATTCAACCATTTGAATTCAAAATAAGTGTGTGTCGACATATTATGCATTGGCACTTAGTGAACATTTCAGTGTCAGAAACGCTCATAGAAAAGGAACTTCTTGGCTTTTACATTCAGCCCTGATGAGGGTGGCTTTTAAATTTGCTTTATGCTGGCATTTGCCCTAGGGACTTCAATGTGGAATTTCTTCTTTCCTAGCTAAGGGGCAGAAACATTGCTATTGATTAGTTTATACTCCAACCAGGTCAAAGCCTTGCCCATTCAAATATTGAAGGGAGAGCTTTAGATAAGAGACACTATACAATCTCATAATCTGAAATAACAGGGGGAAAAAAAATCTTTTTTTCTCTTATTTTGAGGGCAGAAGATGCTGGCCTTAGTTTAATAGATTATAAATTGCAAACCCAAACTCTTTTGATAAGGTACTGTTCCCAAAGGGCTTTTCCTAAGTTTAAGTACCCATCCCATTTAAGATAACAAATTTTTTCTGTTATTAATGGATAATTAATAGCTAATCATCTACTGTACCCTAAAGATGTGGGAACTACTTGAGTTACCAAGCAGAAGTAAAAAGTTCTGTGTTTTCCTCTCAGGCGAGGGTTTTGTAATTTTGGGGGGGATTTTTTGTTTGCTTGAGCTGTGAAATCTTTTTGTTTTCTGTAACTCGAGTAAGTTTTTTGTTTTGTTTTGTTTTATCTCACTGCTGTAATCATGGGCAATTCAAAACAGATAAAAATAAAATAGGAGAAAAGGGAATGCAAAAATTAGTAGTAAAGCTGTTGGAAGCAGCAAAGTAATAGTCCTCCTTTTACTTTGCTGCCTCCCCATAAAAAGGATTAGCATTTTCTAATGAGCACCTTGGAAGGAAGATCACGAATCAAGGACTTCTGGACCTTGGGGCTGCACCAGATCCCATCCCTGGGTAGATGTGGGTTTCCAGAACAAGAATTTGACACAGGGTTTACAATCTGCCCCAGCTCAAGAGCTCAAGCTGCTCCTGGATCCCACAGATCTGTTGAGATTTGCTACAGAAAATTAATTAGTATTCAAGAGAAGTACTGCAGGGGCATTTTTCTTCAGAGTTTAAAAGTAGCTGGATGATTGTGATAATTTGTGTTTTTTTCTTTCTGGTCTTGTTTATTAATAGAAAAAAAGTACAGTGGAGAGAAATTTACTCCCTCAGACATTATGATAACATGTTTGCTCTGTTTTGTTATTAATGCTTTCCATGAAATTCCTGCTTTATGTCTTAGTAGTGGCAGCAGTGATTGCTGCATCCAGTTTTATTTTCTCAAAAGTTCCCTGTTAGTGACAAGTTGCAGTGGTTTTCAAGGATTTTGGTGACTGGAACTCCTCAATCACCTCATATATGAAATAAAGAACTTGAATTTTCCTGCTGCAGTTTATTCTAGTGGAAGATTTAAAAAGAAATGTCTGGCAGAAATAACCTTGCAAGGCTTTGGTTTAGGTCTTGACCAACCACACACTCTAATCAATAGGGTCTCTCTCTATGAACTAGGCAGGGGTTTAAATGGCCTCCTCTTATGTGGCTGTTTTGTCAGATACTCATTTTCACATCTTCCACTAGATTTTACTGCAAGAGGAGGTTCAGGAGAACAGTATTTGGGTTTCATGACAAAATTTTGGGGAAAGATTTTTATCCTTTAACATAAATAGCACAGGTGTTCAGGTGGTGCAGCACTGAGGAATGCCTTGCTTGGATTTGTACTAGAAATGCCTCCGGGAGGTTTGTATGATATTGGTAAAGATTTTGGTTGGACACAGTAGCATTTCTCCTAGTCTTAACAAATCCTGAAATTTGTGATGCTTGAAATCTGTGCTCCCAGCCAGCCCTGACCTCTGTGTTACTTCGGCCATGCTACATGAGATATTGACTTTTAAATTATTGTCTTCACTGGCAGAATCTTGATGTGACATTCCTGCAAGATTTCGTTCCCTCTGTGTGACTGAATTATGTTCAGGGAAAGCTGCTAGTGGCTGGAACAAAGGAAGGAGTCCCTGGAAAAAACACCTGGGATTTTCTTGCTTTTCCACTACCCTCTGGGTACCAGTGGCAAAACATCCTTTGAACTGGCTCCTAATGATGCAATTGCCTGTATGTGAGGGGAATGCAGGGAAAAGGCATAAAAAGTATGCAGGATTCACTATCTACTCATTATTACAGATTTATTGTTTGGGGGGGGTTGCTTTGGTTTTTGCCTTCTAGCATTTAATTTAGTGACACATTATCTATCTCTTATGTCGACATATTCTGACTTATTTCACTTTCAGAAATCTCTAATTAATATGGCTTTTTCTGATGAAATATCAGAGTGCAGCCCTTTTGCCTCCCAAACCCTGTGTTATTTTCCTTCCTCTGCCTGCTGTCTGTACTTTCCCTGTGTCCTTTCTGGGAGGGTGTTTTGGGCAGGCCCCCGGTGGGATGCACAGCTGCCATGGATACCAGCAGCACAAGCTGAGAAGGAAATGATCAGATCCTGGAATCAACAGCAATAATGGGTGAATGTCCAATCTTGTGCAAGTGTAAATTGTCATCCTGCAGCTTAGGTAAACTATGCATGTATCAGAAATTAATTTTCTGCCTCCTCCAGGAGCAGGTTTGTATTTATGTACCTTTGAATAACCTTGGTTTTATTTGTAGGAAGCACAGGTTGGGGTTTTTCTCATGTAATGACTTCTTTTCATATTAGATTGCTTCAGAAATTGCAAACCCAGTGGTAGTTGCAGAGGTTTAAGCCTGTAAATCAGCAGGAGGAGCTAGTCAGGGAATTGGAGACTTAAGTGGTGATCCAGGAGAACTGTGGTGTGTTTGCCTACTCAGATGCTGGTAAGTGAAGGAGTGGGGAGTTCAAGATATGGCTGAAGTAGGATATAAAAGCCCAGTAAACATCCAGAGTTTGAGATGGCAGCACTGACCTATATGTACAGCACACAATGTGAACAGCGTGCTCAGTGGTGGAGAAAGCAGAAAATCCTTAAAGACTCAATCAGGGTGATATTGTTGCAGAATTTTCATCTTTTTAATCACAGTGGCATGCCCAATTTCCCTTGCAAACACCTGTGAGTAGGAGGGCAGCTCTGCTGGAGGTGGAGGTATTAGACAAAAGCAAGACATTTCTGAAGGAACTATTGAAACAGGTCATTTCAGCTCAGAACCAGATAAAATAGTCTCATTTACCTCAGCCCACTTTGAAAAAAAGAGAAAATAAATATTTTCTGGTTAGGTTTCATCATATTCATTTGTGTGGTAGCCCCTTGCACAGCAGGCCTCTAAATAGGCTGTAATTCAGCATGCCTTTAATTTATTTTTTTTTTCTTTCTCAGAGGTTCTGGGGTTTAGGCAGTAGGGAAGCAGATTTAATGCTTGCTTGTTGTGGGACTCAGCTTTGTCTGATAATATATAGGCAATTTACTTTGCATTTGTTTCAGTCAGCCTCTGTGTCCAGTGGGATGAACGGGATGGGAGTGCTCATTCATTTTTCCCGTTGTGGGATTTTGTGCCCTTAAAAACAGAAATGCAGAGGAAATGTCATGTGATACAATTGAGTGAGTGGTTTTACCCTAATGGAAGTGGTTCAGCTTCCTCAGATCCTGAGGAATGAGAAAACAAGCACGGACCTTCAGTTTCCCCAACTTTCCACTTTGGGTGTGAAACAAGTGGGAGCAGGGAGGGTTTGGCAGACTCCATCCTTCTGCTCACAGAGGGACTCTGAGTTGCACCTTGGGTTTTTCCCAGCTGGAGAACCTGTCACTCGTGAGGGTTAAAAGTGGTGGATGCAGCACCAGGAAGATGGCTCTGAGGGCCCTCAAGCAGTGGAGAAATCCTTGAGGTGTGATTTTAAGCAGCTTTATGCTGTGTTGTGTCTCATTGCTCAGTGCACGTGCAGGCTGAAGGACCAGGTTTGGTGAAAGGTACTGGCTCATGAGTCAAAAGATGTGTTTTGAGCTTTAAGCAAGACTTTATAACTTCATATTTTTTCTCTTCTGTTTCCTCTGCACGGTCCATTGGTGTGGTGTGCCTCAAGGGCTGGGCAGGAGTGTCCAGTTCAGCCTGGCAGGGTCTCTGGTGCAGATGTGATGTGAACCATGTCACCATCAACACAGCAACTTTATTTTAGCCACATTTAACATTGCTCAAGCCAGGCCAAGTAGCCGTGAGAGATCCCAAGGGCAGCTGACAAGCAGTGAGTCACTGGGAGGCTGTAAAGTCTCATGGAGTAGCTGCAAGGCTGCTTTCAGAAGCAATAAAGCTCAGCATATGTCAGCATGCTGGAAGGCAGGGGAAAAACAATCCAAGCATCATCTCACACTTCTTTGAATCTACAGAAACTGAGTCCAGCCTAACTGCACACAAGTCATGCCCTTCGTTATTCCTTCCCATCTTCCCACACCTTCCATACAGAGGTTCACACAAGGGAGCAAGGGAGTTTCTTTCACCTCTTATTTATTTAATTTATTTTATTTATTCTGGCAACAATTTAGTCTAAAATGTGTGGCATAGGAAGCATGTTACTCTGCATGGACAGCTGGTAGACAACCAAAATTATTTTGTGCCATTCACAGTAAATATGTATAAAACTTCAAGGTAGCCCTTTGCCCCCCTAGCATGTGCAAGCTGACTTTAGCAGCATGATCTCCTGAGAAGGTCATGTATACAGGCAGCTACTTAGGAGATTAGGATGTTGAACATGTGAATTAAAAAGGGTGATATTGGTCTCAAAGATTTAAGTTCTTTTAGTTTATTACCTTACAGTTGTCCTCTGTCTTTGTCTTGTGGTTTCTCCAGTCAACCTGAAGAGAAAAATCCAAAGGCATAGGCTCAGTGTGTGGGGTAAAATGAGATGTGCAGTCATTTTTTGGCGAGCAAACTGAAGTCTGATAGCTACATGAGAGAAATGGAGGACTGTCATTTGCTGTTCAGAGCATTTTCAGTGAGAACACAGCCTCATTACGTGGAAGGTAAAAGGGCTGGAACTGGAGTCTAAGAATTTTGAGAATGTATTGCTTACTAAATGTGATAAATCAAAAAATTATTTAGAAGAGGAAGAACAGCTACTTGAAGCAAACATGTCAGATCCTCAGTGAATAGCTGGTATAGTACTAAATAACTTCTGCTTTAGAAGGGTTTCATTTTTCAAGAAGGACTGTCTAATGTGGCAGTCACTGTGGAATAAGGCTGACATTGAGAACACCAGGGAGGAGGCTGTGTGTATATGTTGAAGAGTGTTGCTGATGATGCAGTGAAGAGACAACTGAAATAATACAGAAGATTATCACAGGGTGGTCAGGTTGGAAGGGCCCGCAGTGGGACACCTGGTCCAGCCTCCCTGCCCGAGCCAGAGCCCATGGCACAGGACTGTGTCCAGATGGGTCTGGAATATCTCAGTGAGGGAGACTCCACAGCCTCTCTGGGCAACCTGTTGCAGTGTGTAGTCACGGCACAGTGAAGTCCTTCCTCAGGTTTAGGTGGAACTTCCCGTGGATCAGTTTCTGCCCGTTGCCTTGTGTTCCATTGCTGGGCAGCACCCAGCAGAGCCTGGTCCATCCTCTGACCCCTCCCTGCAGACACTGAGACAAGGATGATGTCCCCTCTCAAGGTCTCTTCTCCAGGCTGAGCAGGCCCAGCTCCCTCAGCCTTTCTTGATAAGAGATGCTCCATCCGTTCATCATCTTTGTTACCCTCTGCTGGACCTGCTCCAGGAGCTCCTTGTCTCTCTTGTCCCCAGGAGCCCAGAACAGGGCACAGCTCTCCAGATGTGCCTCCCAGGGCTGAGCAGGGGGCTGACCTGCTGGCTAATGCTCTCCCTGATGCACCCCAGGACACCACTGGCCTCCTTGGCCTCCAGCACACGTTGAATAATTTGCAAAGTTACTGATGACAGGGCTAAACCATGGAACAGATCTTTGCCTGATATAAATCAGCATAGCTCCAGGAAAGTCATGAGAGGAATACTAATTTATGTCACAGCTGGTAGTTTATTTCATTGAACATATATTTTACTACTTTATTTTCCATGCAGGATCAGAGTTACTCATCTGTTCATCTCTGTACTCCAGCCAGGATTCCCTCAATTTGATAATCCTTCATTTTTGTGTAATATCTTAATCACTTCTGATGCAGTTGCTTAGGATGTTGTGGTTACACAGAGGATTATAATTTGAACTGAGAAGCAAAGCAGCTGGAACGGAGGAGTTCTTAGTGGTGATACTGAATTTTTCACTGTCTTTCATCTCAGATGCTTCATTATTTTGGTGATGGCAACAGAGAACACAAGTGTGGAGAGTAAGAATTTTGTCATGGTGAAAGGGCAACCTATGGTAAAGTCCCAGCAGAATTATGACAGAAGTAATTGGTTTTGAAATATAACAGGGCTATTTCTCCTAAGGCCTTTTTAAAATTAAATATATTCCAAGAAAATGCCTCCAGACAGTAGCTACTGCAGGATAAAAATCTCTTTCCATAGAAACTGTTATATATAAATATAATGCTGCTGGACTCTCTACAGGTAAGCACATTAAAAGCAGGCACTGGAAAGGTCGTAAAGTGGCTGCTCTCAGACCTTTTAACACAATACAGTTATTTACAGACATTTGTTCCTTTGAGGAAACACTTTAGACCTGAGTCCTCTGATGTCAGACTGGGGTAGTAGCATTCGATCTGTTACAAATCTCTGAGGTCTTTTATGACTGGTGCAATAATAGATGCTTCATGTTATGACACAGTATGGTTAAAAAAAAAAAGGTTGAGTCTTGAAAATGTGGCAGAAAGTTTGGTACTTTTATGATGTGGTATTACTGGGACAAGTAGAGGATGGTGCTTTAGAGCTTTACATAGCACAGAAGTGCCCAGGGAAGGTATTTTGGATAAATAGTTAACTAAACAAGGTATGCTTAGGTCATTACCAAAAAGCCATTGTTATGAAACCAAAATTATTCACGAACGGGGGTCAGAGATGCAAAATTTCTTCCCTTTTGTGTCGTGCTTCATTTTTAGAACTCCTGAAATTAGGCTTTAGGGATGAAGAGAGGCATTAATTAAATGAAATGAGATTTCAGAAATAAATTCTACATTTCAGGTGGAACAGAGCTCTCTGTTGGTGGCAGACACAGGTGCTGCTGGGGGCAGCAGGCAGGAGATGGGAGTTGGGAGTGTTTCAAATTACGGTTTGCAGGCGGTTTCCAAAGTGCCTCATCCTCCAGGTCCTTTCAGCTGCTACCGGATTCTCCTGGGGGGATTCTGTGACAGTTCAAGGGCTTTGAGGGACCTAGCAGTGCCTGCTCAGCCCTTTGCCTGCCATGGGGAGTGGCTCTCCTAAAATGGAGTTTCACCTCAGCCTGATCTCTGCGGCTCTTCTCCATCTGTAGCACGGGTACAGCGAGTTTTGTGTAAACCGATTATCTGGCCCTGGGGCCGCTCTTCTGTTTGTGCTCTGTAAGCCCTTACAGAGGCTTTTGTTTCCTCCAGATGTTGATTGCATTGTGCTGCATCCAGAGGAAATGATCTCTGCCTCAGCCAGGCTCACTTTGAACATGCTTTTACACCGTACAGTGATTGTTCTTGATTCCAGGAGAGGAAAATTAAGATATATAGTGCCAGACACCTTTATGTTCAGCTGTCTGAGCCTGAGCATGTAGTGGAATACTTTTTAGGACTTTCAGCAAAAACGGATTGAATTTTTCTTTTGCCAGGAAAAGAAATTGCAGGGAAATTATGTCCTGAAGAGCTTTAATTCCTTTGATTGATCTGAAAAGCAGTATAAATTTCTGGATGATGGATGGCAGAGGGATACCCAGACTACACTGAATCATTCAAAAAACTCTCCTGAATAGTTCTATCACAGCCCCACGCTCCCCTTCTGAAATGAAGCTGGTGACAGTGGTAGATGGCTGGAGAGACAGAACTGACAAAACACAAGGTGGCTGAGCCCTGGGAGGGGTTACAAAAAGGTTTTTAAAGATCTTTAATGTGTTTCATTTTCATCAAGAATTCTCATATTGTTTTCCAGCTCCTTGCCTAGCAGAGACATACTCTGAAAGCAGCTAAACCTTGGAGCGCCTCTCAACCCTCCTAAAAAAAATGCAATGTCATTTGTTGGTTTGTTTCTCAGCTGAAATCACAACAAGCTGTGTGCTGCTGTATCATCCCTCGCTGGCAGTGCAGGGGTGGCCAGGGGACTGTGAACCCTTGTACAAACCCCAGTCCTGCCCCCTTTGAGGAACCCATCTGCCTGGCTCTCCTTCAGGACAAGTTTATGCCCCTGTGTTTTTAGCTTTCCTCCTCTGTTGCACTTTATGCTGAAGGAATAATAGAGCTCTGTATTAGGAAATTGCCTTCCATTATTTATCAAACCAACCACATCCTGGCATGACTTTGCTTTTCCCTGTAAGTCTTCCAAGCCAGAACTTAATAAATAGTCTCTGCACAAATGCTCCTGTATCCAGAGTGCTCTGTAGCACGGAGTGCAGTTCTTTAAATATCTTGGTGGATTTGGGATTAGAAATTGAATTGCCAGATTCCTAGATATGTTTGGCAAAAGCACATCATTATTATTTAGTCAACATACATTATTTATTTGTGTCTTGGTTTGAAAGACAGGTATCTGCTAAGGAGGGGGCAGGGCCTCCTTAGGAAATGTGGAATTCAGATCCCCTCTCTCCAAGTCATTATAATTTAGGAAATTAAAGGGGCTTTCAGGCAGAGTTATGGGGATAGGGATAACAGTTCTTTACTAATATTTATAACAATGCAAGCAAACAATGACAATTATAGCAATAATACTAAACAGAACCAGGCAAGGCCTCGAGGGGCTTTGTTCTCACAAAGCTTGGGGCAGTCTGATCTCGCTGAGAGCTCCAGGCTGGAACGGTGGAACAATCCTGGGCCGGTGGGTGAGGGCAGAAAGCTCTGCAGTGGAGCTGGAGGGGCAGGGATGTCCCAGCAGGGGAGGAGACACAGTGCCACAGGAAAACCTCAAAGCAGTGCTGAGGGAACGGCGGCAGCAGGACAGGGTCAGTCCAACAGGGCAGGAGAAGATGAACTCAGCTGTTCTGGGGCTCAGGAGATGATGATGGCAGACTTTCTCAGGACTGGAGCCAGTGGAGACAAAGGAGAATCCTCCTGCAGCAGCAGCCAGACCTGCCCTCTCTGATGCCAGGAGCAAGAGAGAGCCACTGCCCCCACCCTGTCCTTTCTTGTCTTGGCCAGGCACCCACAGGCACCCAGCCATTAGTTCCCTAGCATCCCAATGGAAAGAATTCCACAAGCAAAAGGAAACAAATCCAACCCCCAACA
>VZUI01020462.1:62357-75883 GCA_013401135.1 Cettia cetti | reverse complement strand
AAGGAAGGAAGGAAGGAAGGAAGGAAGGAAGGAAGGAAGGAAGGAAGGAAGGAAGGAAGGAAGGAAGGAAGGAAGGAAATATAATTTCTTTAACAGCATTGAAGATTTAAGCAATAGAGCAATAGTCTGGAAAGATGAATACTAATTTAGAGAAAGGAAAAAATTCAAGAATGATAATGGGAATTGGGCTGCAGATGCCACTTTATAAACAGAAGAGAACCAGGTAGCATATTTCTTCAAACTATGATGAAATTTTAAACGGATTAATTTTTTTATTAGTTTGCATATTTGCTTTCTGGACCATTCATTCATGAGAAAGATTGTTTTTCT
Organism: Cettia cetti; assembly: GCA_013401135.1. NCBI lineage: Eukaryota > Metazoa > Chordata > Aves > Passeriformes > Sylviidae > Cettia > Cettia cetti. Next base: position 75,553 of record VZUI01020462.1, on the reverse strand, counting down.
TTCTCTAAAATAATTAATACAAAAATTATTATTTAAACAACGCTATCTGCGCAGAAGTACTTCAGAAGTACTGGAAGTTTTGGAAAATGTGGTGAACTTAGGACATATGTGAACAACCTACTAATCAGTAAGGTCACAGTAAAGGACTAACAGTAGGGGTTTTTTATATCTTAGTGTGTATATGAATTTTATTTCATTGTTCTCTTTCATGGTTATCAGGTTAAATGTTTATTGTGATGCCACTATCATTAAAGTTTCAATAGGCAGAACTTTTCCCTTGATACAAATAAATTTATTGCTTCATTGGTTTGCCTAATAAAAATCTGAGGGTCTACAAATTAAAAGCATGACTTGCCTTTATAAAAAAAGTGGTTGGATGGAATGAAGGTAAATACCATTTACTACAAATGTATAATATTTATCTTGCATAATTACCACCTGAATTCATACACAGCTATATGCTTTTCAGCTCTTCAATATTTTGTTCTATTGGACTGATGATCTTTGAAAGTGTAATTTCTAAAGCACTAAATGCACTGTGTTCTGCACAAATGGATAAAGCTGGTCAGATGCAATGAACAAAATTACTTTTATAAAATGAAGGTAAGAAAACATTTTTCCTTCAAACATTCCACCACTATTGTCACATACTAACAAAAATTAAAATTCAAATGTAATTTCTTCATAGAAATTGAGAATTAGTATCTTTATTAGCTCTAGTAAGAGTTTATTAAGTCAAATGTAGTTGATATTTTAACATTTAGACCACTATTTCTCGTTGTTTCTCACTATAGCTTAGCATTTTACGTACAATAGCTGTGTAGATGGAACTTAAAAGAAGTCTCAGTGGTGGTCTCAAAATGTGCTAAAATCTAGCATGTGCTACTTTTGTTTTTAAAATTTATTTTTTTAAAGCTCCTTTTTATCTTACTTCTACTTAAATTATTATCTTGAATTTAATGTTTTGTATATGTGTGTGTGTGTATGTGTATAAAACTGAATTTATTTAAATAAAAGAAACAAGATTTGGAGAACTTGTATGCCTGAAATCTGGCCTGATTTATCCAGCTGTCTGATGATACACATTATCTTTTCCTATGAAGTTTTCAGGTTTTGGACTATCTCAGTTGGGACAATACTACACTGATTTTATCATAACTGATACCCTGAAACTAAGAAGTTCTTAGTCTTACAGCAACTAGTTTTTGGAGTTCCAAATTTAAAAACTATCTACTCATTTGGAAATGCAGGGGAAACTATTCTTCTACAAACATGACATTCCCTTCATAGCATGTCTAACTTTCCAGGGAGAATTAGGCAGCCTAGCCATTCTGTATTTACATATACTGCCTTTCAAGCAGCTGATCAACAACGAAGGAAAAAAATCAGAGTGCACAAAAGCTGCATTAATTTTCTATAAATATCTTCCCTTTTGTCATTAAAAATGAGGAGCAGTTTCTTCTGTGATCGCAAGAAACCTGCCTCTGGAATTCAGAAACTTTGTTTTCTTGAATTTTTAATGCTAAGATTAGGCTAATTCAGGCTATTGAGTTATGAATTACCTTAGTGTTGAATGTGATAAATTTCTTAGGAACTTTTATGTCCTCGGGCTATGATCTGTGTACCTTCCAGCCTCTCCTAATGTGTATTATGAGAGGGGTTTGCGGAGGGAAGGGTTGCATTCTCCCTGTGTTGTAAACAAGAGGGTTGAAACAGAAAATAGATGAAATGGCTTGGCCAGTGTCACACATGGAACAAATAGAAGCACCAGAAACTGAACACAGACCTCCAGTTCTAGACTAGACCATCTGTTTGCCAGCCATATTTCTTCTTTATGATTCTGTGTATGATAGGTTATTAAATTCATATATCAGTTTTTTAAATGGAATGACACATTCCACTGTTCATGCAGTGCCTTTCCAATTCTAAGATTTCCTTTGAGAAATAGAAATTTAACTTATTTACAGAGCAACTACAAACCTTCATGGAAAAGAATATAGTATTTATATCTAAATAGTAAAATAGACATTAATTACCACTCTGCTTTCATTTGATTTTCTCTTTTGCTTATAGGGGTGTTGACAATTGTTTACAGTATTTCAGCATAAAATAAAGAGTTGCATGTGATCAAAGAGACTTTTTGTCATTGAGAAAACCAAAATCTAATAAAGAAATATAATTATAAATAAATTTACATATCAGCTAATCATACAATATAGTAGAAGATGTAAAAATTTCTCTAAACCATTGATCATTTGTATATGTCCCACCCTTAAGGGTATGATAGCACCTAAGATTCATCGTTCAAAGGAATGATTAAGGTCAGAGGGACCACAAAAACTCACGAAGTTTTATTTGTAAATTACACACTTAGCATAGAATTTTAGACCCTGACCTCATGTATTAGCACATTGCAGTGGGTTTTGGATAAAGAGAAAAGGCAAAAAAAAAGAGAGAGAGAAGGAGGGAGAGAGAGGAATAAAAGAGGAGGAGGGAGAAAGGGGGAAAGAAAGAGTGGAAGAAGAAAGGAAGGAAGAGAGGAAATCACCAGTCCTGGCTCATGCTAATCCAGCTGATGGGATGTCCAGGGTCCTGGGAGGCACCACACGGGCTTGGTGGGGATGCCTTTTCAGGATTTCCCTGCCGTGGAGAGAGGTTTCTTGTTTTCTATGCAGAGTAGTTATCATGTGCAGTCTGCTCTTGTCTGGAAACGGTCTGAGGGCTTCAGGGCTCTTGTGTGGTCTTGATCTGCCGCCACAGTCCATGTCCACTTCCTGATCTCATTCCTGTGCTTGCACTGGACTGTGTTGTACTTATCTCCAGGAACAAGAACAAGGAGATTTGCCCCCGAGAAATGCTGCCTTGCCTCTATACAGCCCCTTCTCCAGCCACATCTTGTTCTTTCCCACAACAATCCTTGGTTGTTACCAACAATCCTTGGTTGTTATTACCAACAGCCCATGGTTGGTTTCACTGCCAAACAGCTATCAGCATTTGACACAGCACATCAGCCTCTATCTTCTGGGCTTCTACTCTGTTGCAGATTGTCTGCCTCCTTTTTCACATGATCTTTTTACATCCACATTGCTAAACAATGGGACCTCATTACTTTCCTTGGGACTTTTGGGCATGGGGAAGCCAGTGCACCTAACTGCTTTTATGTATTTAAATTGGTTTTTACCTGGCCTTGGCAGATGTAGAAGGAGAAGCAGCACACTTATATTCAGAAAGGGACTTTAGGATGGAAAAAATATGTTTCTTTCCACAAAGATGCTTGAGATCCTCTGTGGACATTTTACTTTTTGCTCCATACAAGCTTCCACGTTAATAAGAGGCACTCTCAGGATTAGGACTATGTCTATGTCTGGAAAACAGAAGAGTATACACATGAGACTTGAATAGTAGGAAGGCATCTTATTAAATCCTACCTTTTTAATATAAATTTATTAACTAAAAGGGGGAGAATAACAAAGTTACTGCTCAGTAATGAATGTCAGATAATATGTGCTGGTTGGGACTGTGTTAGTCTATCAAGATATCTAATGGAAACTTTGGTGCAAAGGAAATTGTTAGCCCAATGTGAGATGAACACCATTGCCTACAGAATTAGGGTTTATATATAGGCAAGGAAAAGGTTTGCAATAGTCATGTGCGTTCTCAATTCTAAATTAATTCAGCAACTCTCAAGGAAATTACCTCCATACCATCATAGATGTGTCATTTAATATTTCTGCTTGTATTCAGCAGTATCAGAAACATATGGAGATGTTGGGGAATAAAATGAAGAAGAAAAAACCTGTGTTGGAATATTTGTAGTACAGTGTTGTAAATTGTTGTTATTCCTTTCTTTTGGTTGCTCCGTGTGATTTACTGAAAACTGATTGTCTAATCTCATATCTTCTTTTAAGAATTATTTACAGGAAATGATTCATCCCGTCACAGAATGGGATCATTCCCTCTCAGAAAGTTCTTCTCCTTCTCTTCAGTGGCTAGATAAAACTGAGATAACTGGTTTCAGCTAGACAAATTTTTGGTGACAAGTTAGGCCACACAAATTCTACCTCTTGACGTGGAAGGACTTTAATGGAACAATTACAGAAATAGATAAAATTTATTATAGATACGGGCAAACTTACATGTGAGAAGACCTTGGTAAGATTGGGATCAGTCATCTAAAATAAGGGATGAATAAGAACAGGCATGATTAAATGAAACAAAGGAGAGGATGTTAAAAAGTCAAGGAACTCCAAAGTAGTACTTATCTTCTGTTGTAATGAAACTACAAACACCTTGTGAATAAAAATGCAATGAGGCTTGCACAAACACAAAACATGTTATATAAATTCTAAATTCAATGATAGTTAGGGCTCAGATCTTTTACTCCTATGAGTAGATTTTTAGTTAGGTGAGAAAACAGGAATACTTAGAGTATAAGAGAACCACATGCCAAATGAGCACTGGGAAGAACATTCCTCTCTAAATGCCTGGGTCCATTCTTAGAACTGTTGTTATGTACTAGTATATTTTCTTAAAGTATCTGCCATTGATAACTGTCAAAGGCTGGGTACAAGCTAAAAAGGTGTTTTGAACTAGTGTGGCAATTTTTGTATGTATGTTCTTTGTTTCAAATGCAAATAGATAAGGTTAAAGGGAAATCGGGTTCATTTCAGATGCCATGCAAATGGATTAGGTTTTGCATTGAATCCTCTTATGGTGTTAGAGGATGAAGTTGTACCACAGCATCTATCCATAAAATGTGAAGTTGCTTTCTATAGATTGCAGTAGGAATGCATGAATTTTACAAAACTCTGAAGTGTCAGTGAAAACTTAGACTGAGTCTGATCAGATTCTGGTTTTGGAGACATCATCCTGTTATTTTTACTCTTTCCCACTACCTTTCTTATCTATTACAGTCATAGTTATAAAAAGCCAAATACATAACAAATTACAAAATCTCATATGAATGCTGATGTTTTAAAAAGAGTTCTTGTTGACGTTTTACTTTTTCTACTAGTGCATGTAAGGAAATGGTCACATTCTTCCTTTTATTATAAAGCAAAAGTTCTGTGTCTGAAACTCAAAACTGTATCTTTAAAATAGTAAAACAGTTCATGCATAGTTTAAGAAATCAGCTGTGTAAATCTGAAGGTAGAAGATGAAGTATGATAGGTCTTCCAAGTGAAGTATCAATAGAAAACTATTAAAAATGTGTCTCTGTGCTTCAGTCGAGAGGTATGTACTAATTCCAGCTGCTGTTAACACATGGCAGTATTAAGAATAGGAGCTCTATGATGTTTACTGTTTCCTTAATGTAGCACAGTAACTGATATTAGTTCCTATTTTTTTTTCCATTGGTTTTATTTTGTTCTTTAGGGAAATTGTGTTATGGCTTGAAAGAGATACCATCTATTGAATGTTGTCCTCCCTAGATCACATATTATAAAAAAGATGTTGTATTAGTTATAAATATTTGGTAACCTGTATACAAAGCAGATCTTGGAAGTCAAGCTTAGTCAAATGTTGCTGTGCTAGTTGCTTTAGTGGCATTTTTATGAGTTTTCTTCTTCAAACTGGTCTTTTAGACTGCACGCAAATCTGATTAAATTTCAATGTTAGTTCTATGCTTATTCAACCACTAAGGAGCATCTGGTTAAAATATAACATTGCACAGTAGTAGACAAGTTTCTCCAAAGTATAACAAAATTGAATTTCAAAATGTAAAAGCATCTCAGCAAAAACTACTTGGTAGAAAGGCTATATAGTCATTTTCATGGTCTTCTATGTTGTAGAAAAAGGAATTCCCTATAGTGAGTTATTTCTGAAGTGTGTTCTGCTGCTCACCACCGAGGAAGGGGTGTTAATGTTCCATGGGAGCAACACTTACAGTTCCTGCAGACCTCAGGTTGTGCCAGACCTGCCTTTTCTCTTGGGCTCCATCACAGTCTGTGAGCAGCAAGGAGCTCCAGCAAGATGACAGGAAGGTTGCACCTAGCCCAGCATCCTCAGTGGGTCCTTGAAACTCCCTCTTGAGCAACTGTATATCCTTTTCCTGCAGTCCAAGTTAAAGCTGCTTGGCTGTTCATGTGTCACCTGCTGCACCTTCAGGGTATCACAGCTAGGATTGAATTTGAACACATCAGTGAATGTGCAGTCAGTACCAGTCCTGTGTGCATATATACTCAGCATCCAGGATTGGCAAATAGGTATTAATCTCTGTGATATGAGATCAGAAGCTACAAATCCTTACCACACCAGATGGTATGAACTCATCACTGTCAAGGGCTTCATCAATACAATCATCTAAGACTCTGTGATTCATCTAGGAGTCTGTGAGCTGTTAAAGTGGTCAGTTTTCCTGTGTTGCTTCTTTTGTAGGACTTCATGTTACTGTGAAAGTTCTGTTGCTGGAAACATGATTTTCCTCATCATTATACTTCTTTTCTAGCTGGGTTGTAGCATTCTGGAATACAGTTGTGGACAAAGTGAAAAGCTCTTCAGAATAGCTGTTCTTAAAGGATTAAATTATTATCATCTCTGTCACATTTCTTTCATTTTATAATAAACTTCAAGATGGTACTGGATAACTCAGTTTGAAGTGATTAGATATTTGAAATAGAAAGTATTTGATCTCCTTTTTAACCGTGTTTAAACAGGTGTATTTCTTTCCATTAATGCTAATATACTTCTGGTTCTTTATAACCGTTCACTTGAATATTTGAGTCACATTTAGAGCATAAATCTGTCCAGCAGGAACTGATATGCTAGGGGTAAAATATCAAAACTCTCTTATTTACATAGATACTAATAAATAAAATTAAGAAATTACAAAATATTTCTGTACCTGAATTGAGTATAGAGAATGGAAGATTCCTGCTTCAGAGAAGGCTTAATGGGAGACAAGACCTTTCACTTGAATAATCACCAGTTTTCAAAAGCTTTTTTTACATTTTGATTATATAGTTGCTACTGTTCCTAACATTAATTGATTACAGAACAGTTTTTATTGATAAAACCAATGTTTTGGTTAATATTGCATGGCCTCCATTTTGGTAATTTGTTGCTAAGATCTGTATGTCCCTGAAGAAATTTTCATTTATATTAATTCTTTGCTGAATATAGCATTTCTGGATTTTCAGTCCTTTTAAAAGTTTAATCTTTGCACATGAAATATGGCATAAGAAATTCAGGGTTTTATATAATCTTAAATATATTACTGTCTAATAAAAATTAAATGGTATTATTAAAAATGCCTAACATGCATTACTTTCTTGGTCTGTTAGGCATTTACAATTCTGCCTTACTGAAAATAAATTACACTTTGGTCCTCAAGCTTTTTAAGTGTTTTGAAAATTTTTACTACACTTCCTAATATTTTGGGTCTTTTCTTGAGACTTTCTAGTATATGTTGCTCTCATTTGTAGGATTTTTTTTTTTTTTACAATTAGATTAATCATCACTGACCTGGAATATCATATTCATGTAAGACAGGCAGTGCCACTACGTGTTTGGAAGAAACAGTGAATTCTCTTATATTCAGATATTTTTATGTATTTCATTATTTTTGTAGCTGAGTCATTTTCAGAACAAATTAGGATAACATAGAAGTGTGATTCTATTGTCCTTCATTGGCTCCTATTACAGCAAGCAAAACCTTACTTGCAAAACCTTGTTTCAAACTGCTGTGTTGTTATTATTACTACAGAAGAGCTAGTTACTGAGATTAAGATCCAAAAAAGTACATCTTGTACTCAATAGTAAGAGGTGATGCTTTGGATGTTCAGCACATTTTCAACATTCAACTGCTTTAACTATTCTCTCTCAAATCTCCATCTACAGCACAAAATACGTTTTGTCCTTAATGGAGTTGAGGGTTCTCAGTTGATACTTTAGGTGTTCTGCTCCTGGATTATTGGACACCTTAAAGATGATGACAGAGATGTAAAACTTGGCCCAGTATTACATAGGAGCCAGTGCAGAAGATGAAAGCAGATTTGAGGTGCTTACAGTACCCTGGGCTGCAGAAGAAATGCGCTGCTGTGTTCTGTACTTTTTTGAGTTTCCCAAGGGCCAATGGCTCCATGCATTGCTGTTGTCTCACCTTCCAGCCCTCAAGTCCTTGGAGTCAGAAATTTCATGTAAACAAAAAGATGTTTACAGAATTATCTCATTTACATTCCTTTCTGTGAAAGGACAATTGATGGACACTTTCTCAGACCAGTGGAAGTGAAGAGGTTGAACCTCTGTCTTCCAATGTAGTCTCTTTTTTAGAAATCTATATAAGTTGTAAGAAAAATTAAACTTCCTCTTTTCCCTCTTCGACTTCATGGTGATCACTGCGTCTCCCTCAGGACAGCATTGCGCCACAGTAGTCCAGCTGAAAGATGACAAAAATATGTACTACAGAGGCCAAATCATCAACAGTAAAGATGGGATGAATTCTTCTACCTGTTTCATTGTCAGAGGAATACGCACCCCAACAGAATGTCCAGGATCAGTTCTAAATTACGACTTGACTAACTGGGGTTGTGTAATATCAGCCAGTAGGTACTGTGCCTCAAGCTCTTTGAAGTGTTTCTTCCAGCTACCAAGTGTAACTTATCTTTTCCTCAGTTTCTGCTTCTATTTTCTGCTTTTTATCCATGAGCTCAAGTACTGAGGCAGTCTACATAGTGTTTTCAGTGGAGTTCATGACACCTTTCTAGTTCTTTCAGTCTTTGTGTATTTTAAATAAGTTTGAAGAAAAAGGGAACCACAAGGAATATTTTTCTACTGTTCCTCTCTGCTTATGACTCTCTTGAAATAAACTGTTTCAAAAGTCAGCCTCTTTTACGTGCTGTTCATAGTTCATTAGCTGTGTCAAATGTTATAGAGAGGCTGAATAAAAAGGTGTGGGGAAAACTCCAGTGCTCATAATGTGGATTGTGTAACATTGAGAGTAATGCCCTTTCTAGGCCATGTCCTGAAATTAATTCAGATCATGACAAGTGATTAGTAGTACCCAGTTGAAAGCGTAGACAACAAGTATATAATAATTGAGATCTAGCAAGAATATATTTTGAGTGTTGTTGGGTTCAGATGTGTGCTCATAGTGCTGTCTTAACTTGTGAAGCTCAAAGCATAAACTCTGCTGCAACGTGGCAGCTGCAAAGCAATGAGCAGATGTGCATTTGAAAGCATAAGAACCAAGCAGGCTGTTCATTAAAGATAAACTTTTAAGAGAGTGAGAAAATCGTGGTGTTCATCAAAGAGGACACTTGCCACTTCTTTCCAAGTCTGCACCATGGGTTTGCAGCCTTGGACAAATAGGAGAACTCAGCTGATCACCTCTCAGCCTACTCATGTTCTCATCACCTTCAATACTCAGCTTTTGATCTTTTAATAAAAACAAAATCCTGTGTCACAGAGTATCTGCTTTGTCCATGCTAGAACATTATCTCAAGAATGACATAGCGGAATGAGTATTGTACTAGCAGGACTCTGTTCTTCTCCAGAGTATGCATTTTATCTGAATATTTTCAGATCTGATTCTACCTAGTTCACAAGATCTGAGAGTGAAACTTCAAATAGTAAGGCAAAACATGAAATATATATATATGTGTGTGTGTTTTTTTTCCTACAGTCTGCAAGTTAGCTAGAGAATAATATTTTTTTCAATACTAGAATAAAATATATATGAAGATATGAAGTAGGCAAAAACTATACACTATCTAGCTACACTGAATTTAGTTGCTTGCTGATGTTTAACTATTTGCATTTCTCCAGGGAACATGGAGAGATTGCAGGTGATCATCTGCTCAAGCTGGAGCTTTAGGTGGGTACATGCCCTCCTCTGAATCTACCAAAGTTGGGTGAGTGAGGTAAACAGCTGTCACACAACGGGCCCTTGGCTCAGCAAAGTGATGTCTGATTAGCAATCTTAAAGATCTGGTAGCACTGGAAAGCAGGGTGACCATTTGCCACTTGGAGTTCAAGGAAGTTTTAAACTAAGTTGCAATTTAGACAGCACTTCAGTGTACTAATCTGCTCATCTATTTTTGATTAGTTTTTTTCATGTCTTTTCTTATAGGTATGAGCTCATTTGTTTTTCAGGTTTTGTCTGTTGTATTTTATAGTTCCTTGTTAAATGCAATCTCAAAATTGACTGGAACTTTAAGGCAACAGCAGTAGAAGAATGCTAATGATAATAATAGTTAAATAAATAGTTATGTAAACCATGAAATAAGGCATTTCATGTTTTCAAGTAAATCTATTCAAAAGAGATAAAAGGAGAAAAAAATATTAAATACTTTTTATATATCTAAAGATTTTATTTTTAAATTCCCTTTTTTTTTCTCATCAGGCAAGTTAGTACCATGGAACAAATAGTCAGTCTCTGAATCATCCTCAGGGCTTTTATTAAGTAATAAAATGCCCTAAAGTTAGATAGGCATCTAGTTCTCAGCAAGTATGATGGTTTTAAAGCAGTTACACATAGTGAAAGGGGAATAGGTGAGGAATTATATGATCTTTTGACCTAAGTATAGTGATTAATATTTTTTAAAGGTATTAGCTTGAATATTTGTACATTACATGCTATATAGTTTAACTTTTTTTTTTTTTTCATTTTTGGTTTATTCTTCATTTTATTTCTTCTTAACCTTTGTTTCTGGTTCTTGTTCAATAGGTATTTGATATTAGGTAAAAACTCTTTGAAGCTATGCTATGGTCATGTCAGAAGGGCCTGATGGAAACAGGAATTTCTATTTCCAGATGAATTTTTGGCAGGTTAGGTTTTGGCAGGTTAGGTTTCTACACCACCTAATATTTTAAGTACTCTTTTTAAAGAACAGATACCAGGATTGAAGGCAGTGTTCCAGTGTTGGTGTTATACAGGGCATTTTGCATCTGCAGCATAAATAACCCTTCTCGCTTATTTGCCTAACTAAAAGTAAGTTCACTCTTTATGTCAAAATAAGATTCTTAAAAGCTCATGCCAGATTGTTTTTCCAGTAAGAATTCAAAGCTCTGTATGGTCACCTTTCTATGATAAACCTCCAATTTGGGACACATTTCTTTTCCCCAGGCTTCTAGTTTTGACTCTACAAAAGGTATTTTGTTTGAACAGGCAAGCTTAATGCACAATTCAGCCTATTGTATCCAAGTACTATGCCTTCCATGTTACATACTATTGCATCATTCTCTGACTTATCCATAAACACTTTTTTAATATTATGATATAGCATTTTATCATTATATAGTTATTATATTCTATATTACACATTAAATATTGCCTAGTAAGGATTATAGAGTGTATTATAGATTATGTGGTACATAAAATTATATTACTAGGTGTTATTATAACACATATATTGATATTTCTACTTAATTTCAAATCAGGGATTAAAATATTTATGAATTATATTGTTCCAGCAATTGCTTATTAAATAAATCCACCAGAAGCACATGTTTGGTGGTGATTCCAAAATGCAATTCTATGTTCAGGTCTCAAAAGCATTTCTTATTTTACCTATAAAACTTGGAGATCCTTGTGGATATTAGTAGATCTGGTCTAAAGGTCAGAAGATTAAGAACAAGTAGTAAACAAGACTCACATAGGTAAGGGTCATTTCTATTCAACAACGAATAGTTTTTCCTGAGTGAAACAGAATGGGAAGACGTGAGAAGACAAACTGCAGTGAGCAGTTGCACAACCAAACAATTCAAGATGAGCCAGGAAACAGACATAGAGGCTCAGAGGTTCTTCTGTGGAGTTTTCCTTGTCAGTAGAAAAAGAAGGCAGAAGTGAATGAGAGGAGGCGGTTTGGATTAGTTTGGTCACTGAGAAGGATTCACAGAAAGAAACGGAAGAGTTATCTACCCAAATACCACTACTGGCACAATGAGATCAACCATGTGATCAGCAATAAGGAATTCAGAAAATGGGACCAATTAAGAAAGAAGGCACAAAATTTTACAGGTCTAGGGTGTCCAAGAATATTTCCATTGTTCAGAGAGAAGAAAATCTGGGTACACAGTAATGGATCAGGTGTATTGCAGGTAAAAAATAAGGCATCAAGAACAAAGTGTATTACAGTCACTGAAAGCAGTAGTCAGGCAGCACGCATAAAAAAGAACAGTATTTATTACAGAGAAGAAATAACTGAAGGTATATACTGTTGGTGAAGTTCTCCCCTCTTAGTAATTCATTTGTTGTCCATTTTTCAAAATAATTGCAAAAAACTCAGCAGTATTGAAGGTAAAGGGAAGTGCATGTCTTTCTTAAAAGTAACATAATTCTATGACAATTTAAATGCTTCTTGATGCTCTCCTACCTAGCTGAAACTTCTGACTGCCGTTACTCTGATAGCAGGTACTGTTTCAGGAAGCAAAACCAGGGGCATCTTCATCATTTTTCTGTGTTTCCTAAAGATCTGAATGGATTTTCTCAACATTTAGGTTTTTAAAGAAGTGAAATTAATATACACATTAGTAACAAAGCGGCTGTGAAGCTCTGCAGGAATCCCATCGACAGGGAAGCAAGCAGGATGAGTAGAAAGAACCAGCTGGTTAATCAGAAGAGAAGGCAGCTTGTTGAAGAAGCTGTCATCCCTGAATCTTCAATTGGTGGGTCATTTTGTCCTCGGCAGGGATTCCTTACACTGAGTGTCATTTTTGCTCTCACTGTTCAATCAGTATGACAGCTTTAGTTCTAAACGCAGTGAAACTCTTAGGCATAATTCAAAATATTCCCTGATAATTTATTTAGAAATATCAAATAAATGGAAAAGCAGTAAAATTCAGATGTAGCAGATATAATAAATTTTTATCTCTGGATGTAAAGTTTATTGTTAAACCATTGAGATTATACGTGTGGTCAATTTCTGCAGTCTCTAGCAACTGTTTTCAGGTTATTTGGTGGTGGTAGTTGTTTTCTGAATAGTTTTCATTTAATGAGTTTCTTAGAGTAATTCCAGGTGAAATACAATATTTCAGGTCTGTGTATCATTGTATAGTTTAATGTATATTCAAGTGATATTTCTGCTTACTTTCTGGAATTATGTTGCAATATGGAATATATTTTTTTAATCTATTTGTTTCACAGGCTGCTGCTTTGAAAGTCCAAGAAAAGGTTCTGTTCTTTTAATTGAAGTTTCCACAAGCAGCCAGCATGTGAATTTAAATAATGGGGGGGGGGGGGGGGGGGGGGGGGGGGGGGG
>VZUI01020462.1:0-62312 GCA_013401135.1 Cettia cetti | reverse complement strand
GGGGGGGGAGGGGGGGAGGGTTGTCACCTTTTCCAGTTAATATTATTTATTTTAATGAAAAGACAGTAAAGCAGTCATCTCTGACTCATGGCAGACAGACATGATATTCTGAAGATCTTTTGACATTATTCAAGTCACTAGAAATAAATGAAAAGAAGAACCAACAGTATGAGAGCCAAGTATTATATATCTGTATTATTCTGAATCTCAGTCCACCAAGGAGAGCTGGGAGAGTGTTGTAACGAGTGGCTCTACAGAGCAAATATACTGAAGAAAAGCATGTCATTACAAGGGTTAAATAGAATTTTCATACAGTAGACAAACATTATTTGGAAAATTTTATCACTGGGCCGCATATAATGAATGATAAAATTTTAACAGGAAAGCTAGTTCACTTGGAAATTGAATCCAAACTTTCTGACTGAAGCAGAGGAAAGATAGTGTCAGAAATTGTAAAGAAGCAGTAAAGGAAAATTGCTGAATCACAAGGTAAGAACCATTTCTTCAGCACTTCAGCTTCCTTGAAAATATAGGTTAGATCAAAATTTAACATAATTTGAAATTAGTGAAAAAGGCAGTGGGATTCTTAGGTCTTTCTCCCTGTGAAATCACCATGGGTTTTCTGAGCAGGCTACTTCCTATGACATTCAATTTAGATTACATTAAATTATACAATGAGAAAAGTTATTTTAGTAGAAAATGGGCTTTGGATTATCGTGGGCAGATCAGAAGACTGAGAGGGAGACATCATTATACTTGAAATTAGGCATAAAAGAACTATGTCCAGAATCATACAATCATAGAATGGGTTGGGTTGAAAGGAACTTTTAAGAGCATTTTGTTCTAACCCCTTGGACATGGACAGGGACATCTTCCACTAGACCAGATTGCTCAGTGCCCCAACCAACTGGGCCTTGAATGCATCCTGAGATGGAACACCCACAACTTCTCTGGGCAACCTGTTCCAGTGTCTTGCCACCCTCAGAGTAAAGGATTTCTTCCATATATCTATCCCAAATTTCTCCGCTTTGAGTTTGAACCCATTATTCCCTGTCCTATCACTACAGTTTCTCACACAGAATTAATCTCTGACTTCCCTGTAGGCCTCTTCAGACACTGGCAGCTTGCTGTGAGATCTCCACACAGCATCTTTTTCAGGCTGAACAGCCCCAGCTTCCCCAGCTTGTCTTCATAAGGGAGATGCTCCAGTCCACTTCTCAACTTGATCCAACAGTTCCATGTCCTTCTATTTGGGGGCACCAGAAATACTTGCAAAAAGGACTGCAGGCCTAAATCCATAACATTTGAAACGTGGAAAATATTTAATGAGACAATAAATGTATTGTGAAAGCAGCAAGGCAGTACTACTGAATGGCTCACAGTACTCAAAAGCAGTTCAAATACAATCTAGCATGTTAATTCAGGAAACTGCACTCCATAGCAGTTTCCTGAAATAATTTAAAGAAAATACACAACTTTTCTTTACTCACTCTTATATACCTAAATAATGAGATAGCAGGGAACTTGATATATATAGATTTTGGAGAGTTACGATAAAAATATTTATGAATGCTTAATCTCATTTGCATGACTACAATAAATAGGGAAAAAACTCTGCTATTCATGGCATGTCCTAAAAGCAGGGAAATATAAATTGCAGGGAAATAATGATTTGAAGACCCAGCCTGTGTGCCTGGCATGCTTCTGTTTCTAAATCAGGAGGACTAGTATATAATATTGCTGAGCCTTTCAGTGTGGAAGTAAAAATATGGACAATTAAGAAATCACTTAGTTCATGGACTATTGCAGAAATAATTTACTTATACATCTGGTATTTATCTCATTATACCTTCCTCTACTTAAAAAATGGTTGTTAAATAGCAAAGCTTAAAAGACCCAGTATTATGCCTTCACATGTAGTAGGCATTTGATAAATTGCACTGTGTGTGGAAGGTAGGGGCCTCTGTAACTTGTTGTTTCTCATAAAACCTCAGTTAACAAGAAACCAAAAGTCTTTAGAAAAAAGCATTTGAAATTCCTCAGATTTCAAACTCTATGACTTTTAAAGAGAAAGTAGTCATTTTGGATTTACTTATGGTAACTTTTAATGCTGTTTTACCCAATTAAAATGTATCATTACAAGTTTTAAGTGAAACATTAGACAAGAAATTATTTGGAAAGCCAAGTAGCCATTTTTAGGACTTTTAAGGAAATAGTCTTTTAGTTTGTTTGGGGTTTTTTGAGTAGTAACCAAAATGAACCCTTACTCCTGTAGAAATGCTGTGAGAAAGAACCCTGACATTTTCCTTCTCAATGGTTCTCATATCCCTTATATCTGTCTTCCTGTATTGAATTTATGTGAAATATCTGGCATTTTCTTCTCAATGGTCTCTGTAAAAACTTCTGCCTGCATAAAAGAGACTAAATGACAACTTCCTTCCCAAGGTCCACTTCAGTTTCTTTAAAGTCAAAGTGAAGACCATCCATCTTTAGTAGTAAAATAATGGCTGCAAAGAATGTTTGCATAGTGGAGAAATCCAAGCTAGTTTGAAGTTACCTTCTTCATTCATAAATATCTGATGTACAGCCATGGCATCAGAGATCTGAGCACAGTTTAATTTATCCTGGCTCTTATTTGGCTTTAGAGACTTGTCCTACTGAGCAAACCTGTTAAAAGCCAATTCAGTGGCAGTCTCTGCTGGCTCTGCAGTGCATTCTCTGCTCTTCTATTTTAAGTAATAGAAAAGATTGCCTAATTCTCGGATTACCATGTGAGACAGATACTGAATTATCTAGATAAAGGCAGGGTAGAATTGCAATCGCTACTGTATTTTTTTGACAGTGGAGGTACGACTGACACCAAAGATGGCTCCAAGCATCAGCACCTTGTTATCTAAAAGTTTCTCATAACTTTTCTATGCAGCCTCCCATGGGCAGCTCCACACAGCTCTGGCTCTTTATCTCCATCTATTTCCTTCCTTCTGCAGTTCCAGCTCACTCCTTCCTGTCCCTAGCAAGACCACCTGACCCTGTCTGTTGCTCATATGATGTCTTACCCTTTCTGTCCCTCACACAACCTCCTGTCCCTTCCTCCTCACAACATGGCCAGCAGACTCCGACTCCCTGCCAGCTAACTCACTCTTTATCACAACCATAGCTCTCAGGGCAAGACTGTTCCCACTCTTTGGTAATTAACACAGCTGTGATATATCTGGGGCAGTATTGCCTTCAGCACTATATCTGTTTTCCCACATATTATGAGATGTTTTCTATGGATTAATGAAAAAATATTACTTATCAGATAAATACAGTACATTTATAACTGCATGCCTAAGAGCTAGTGCGTATGAGAGAGTCTTTCCATACAAAAAGAAGAAATGTTCTGGCTGAATTCTGTACTTATGCTTTTATTTCAGGAGCTTCAAGATCTGACTGTATGTAAATTGTTGTGGGGTTAGTTGGAAAAAAGCTGAAGTGACTGACGAGTATTTGCGGCTGTTTATAAAATAAAAGGCTAGGCTGTATTTGAATGTGGATTCCTTTCTAATAAGTACTTATTTTAGTGAACTAATAAACATAAAACTTCAAAAGGCAGCTTATATTAAACATCAGTCTTTTAGGTTATTCATTTACTCCATTCGGATTTATGGTTAAAATATTCCTGTCAGAAGTAAAGTGCCATTTATCTAATCCAGTTTCCTATGAAAATACACTTAGGTGATTTTGGAAGACTTCAATTACCTAAATGTATAAGAGAATAATTTATATCTCACAGTCAGTAGCTTGAAATGCTGATTATTACTCAATTTTCAGTGTAAGATCAGACAACCTACCCGGGGCACTACATATCTTGAAATATCTCTGTATATTCTGCTAAGAGTGTCAAATTAACAGTGACCTATGAAATAAAGATCAGTATGCTGTGACATAGTATTTTCATAATCACAAGGATGAATTTAGCATTTGCTTTAGCTTAATGAAAATGAAAATTTAACACTCCAAGGCCATCTCACTTTCAGATTACTTTAGGGAAGATTCCAAAAATCCACAACTTTTATATAAATGTAGCATTTCTTGTAATCTGTAGATTAGAGCAGCCAAGTACTTACCATTTATTTGTCATTAATTTATCACCCAACATATTTTGCTAATCTCTGCAGAAAGGCTGTTCAGAAAGTGACTCTTAATTCAAAGAATCAATTAGTGGCTTTCAGGGTGTTGAGCAAATACCATGTAAAGTTGAGGACCATTTTTAAAGAGCAGATTCCAAACATTAAAGGTGTGTGTCCTGGTTTATTTATGCCTGTAACTCAGATATTTTGGTGAAATCTTTGCCTTCTGAAAATTACAGGCAAAACTCCCCATAACTTCAGTTTTGCCAGATTATCAGCATTAACTTCTAAAATATTCATTAAGTGATCTTCCAGTACTAAATTCTAAGAATTCATCATAATATTAAAAATCTCAAATTTTGCTATTTGGTTGTTGTGCAATCTCTCAGGTATTTAAGTCTGTATTTTTTCTTTGAATGATCTGAATTACTTGCAAATAGCATAGATTATAACAAATTTTTTTTTTTAAAGAAGTTCTTCAGTGGTTGATCTTTAAACATAGATGCATTTTATGCACTATGACACAGAGTCACTGAGAACGGCACTTTAGCTGTAAAGAGCATCAAATCACTTGCAGGTTCAAAACAAATAAGAGGTGGTACCTAATCATAGATCAGGTGTTCAGGCCATGGGCTTCTCAGTTCAAAAAACTGCTAGACAAATCCATGCAATAAAATATACATCATAATGACCTGCAGACATACATGTGTGGTTTAGAGACTCCTGAATGTACCAAGGTAAATAAAGGAATTATCATTTCCAGGTCCCTTGGTAAGGTACCTTAACAGCCCTCTTTAAAAAAAATCCCTCTTATTTAAGTTCACAGTATTTCTAGCTTTGGCTTCAATTTGCACCTATCTGCATGTCATTTCTTGCTATCATATAAAGGTATTTACAATCCAAAATACATTTCCTACGGAAATACTTACAGTCCTGATTTGAATCGGTCAGTCCTTCTACTTCTTCAATCTCTTTTTTCCTCACAGAGTATTTTAATGTCTTGTTATAAGACATTATAACAAGACATTATGTAACATGCTAGGCATGTTTTTTGGAAGTTGTATGGTTACTGTTAATTTTTTCTCAATTATTTTAAGTTCCTCAGTGTCCTTGAAGTACAGGCACCAGAAAATAGACACAGTATTTCCTTCCTAATTTTCCTAATACTGTATTCTGAAATAAAATCAGTCTTGCATTAGATTTAGATATTATCCTGCTTATACATTCGAGGACTGTATTCACAGTCTTAGGTAAAGCATTGGAGTAGATGATCTTCATTTGATTACTTTTTATGACTCCTCAGCCTTTTCAGTTCTGGCTTCCAGGACAGCATCTCCATCTTGTTATTATGACCTGCATTCATCCTTTACTGGTGAATAAGCTTACATTTGTTTGTATTATGATATGTGGTATTTAAAAGGATCCTTTTCATCAAGAATCTATGTGACTGGTCTATCTCCAGCTATCTTGTTTTCCCTAAAGACTTGGTTACGGATGACCACATCTCAAAATTGTCCTTGCCTGAAAAGCAAGATAATGTCATCATGTTTTAGTCTTACACCACAGCCAACAATGAGCTGAAGGAATTTAATTTCAATATTTCCGTAATGTCAGGCTGTCACTCCATTTGTTTATGACCATGTAAAGTTCATCATTGCACCATGAGGCTTGAATTTTGTCTGATAAAGTCTTCTTCACAAGAGGTTAATAGTTCATTGATAGTGAAATTAAGCACTAGTACTGATTGTTTACTGCCAACAGATGAGAGGAATCTTACCAAACAATGTTAAAATTTCCAAAAAGGTGGGAAGTTAATAGTTAGAGGGATTCATACAGAACCATACAGAATCATACAGAATCATTAGGTTGGAAAAGACCTCCAGGGTCATCAAGTCCAACCCAACCCCAACCTCAACAAAAACATGGCACCAAGTTCCACATCTAGTCTATTCTTAAATACATCCAGAGATGGTGAATCCACCACCTCCCCAGGTAAACTATTCCAGTACTTTATTATCCCTTCTGTCTTTTCTAATATCTAACCTGTATTTCCCTTGGTGTAGTTTAAAAGAGTGTCCCCTAGTTCTGTCAGTTGCTGCCTGGAGAAAGAGACCAACCCCCACCTGACTACAACCACGCTTCAGGAAGTTGTAGACAGTGATAGGGTCACCTCTGAGTCTCCATTTCTCCAGGCTAAACATTCTTGAAATAAATGAAGATTACTAATATTTATTGAAGGGGAGAATAATAAAATTTTAATCTAAGTAGGACTTCTTCAGGGAAAAGGGAAGAACATAGTGCAAACTGAATTTCTGTATTTTAGGCTGTTGAATATAGAATAGTTTCTGTGAAATTTCCAGAGCATCCGAAGGATAATAGAATGTGCCTCTGTTAAAGAGCATGGATCATTTTGGAATTTTCAGTTTTGTCTATGGTAGAAGTTATATCCCATTTTACATGCTTTGAGATGGCAGGAATACTACAATTCAATGCTAATAGTGACAGCAAAGTTTGCAGCACTATAATTCCAGCAATCTTTGTGTCATCTGTAATAGTTGACAGTAATAATAATAAATTTTGAATTAAATTATTAATAAAATAAAATAATTAATTAAATTAATTGAATTATTATTAATTAGTTATTAATTGGTTATTAATAAGGCTATATTCTGGACATTGTTATAAACCAATGAAATATTTTTCTAAATGAGGAATGAATATTGAGATCCAACAATTAATCAGTTTTTTAATTATTTAACTTTTGTATAAATGTATTTCTAGTAGTAAAGCTGTGGAGAACTAAGACAAATACTTTACAGAATACCATTAATACCATTTTGTCAGCCTAATTTATCACTGCATCAAATAATATTGCGAGGTTTATTTAATAAAACTTAGCCTGTGTGCTAATGTCATTAATTGAAATGCTGTCTTCTACCAGCTTCTGTCTCAGAAATAAATATTAACAGCTTTTACTCTTCAGAGACCTTTTTTGACTATTGGAATATTCACTTTAGGATATAATAACATATAAATTAGCTTATTTTTCTTACACTCACAAGGAGTAGGTCTTCTGTTAATATCTTTGTTTCAACATGTGCTTGCAGCATGTGGAAGGTCATGGGACACTTGGGGAAATTTTAAATGTCAGCTTGACCTATTTTAAGGCCTAGAGGTTTTTGTTTGCATGTTGTACTATAAAACTTTGAGGATCTCTGCCACAGGTGATTGAATTTGGGGAATTAGGCATGAGATATAGGATCTAAATTAGTACCAGAAGTGGTAATTTGCACAGATCATACTGTAATTAACTTTTACCTCCTGTTGAATATATATCACTATACTTGTTCTTCTTTTTAAAGAACTGAGCTCCTCATATAGATGCACTACACAAAAAATGTTATTTACTTCATTATTTCTTTGTACAAAATTCAAATTTTAGGACTCTTGAGCTCTTCAAAAACAATATTGGTGTTGGATATCTACAGTTAAGTATGTCTGTTTTGCATAGTCTTTTGGGTTTTAGCTACCAAATCTCTTCCCTTACAGAGAAGTCGATCAGGATTCTGGTGGCTGCATCAGCTTCAAAGAGTTTGAATCTGCAATGAAGTACGGACAAGATGAAGTATCACCAGTGTACTTTGCCTAAGGAATATTTTCTGGTAAAAAGACAAAGTGAAAACTTCAGATCTCAAGATATTTAAAAATCAATGAAACTTCATTTGTTTCAGCCAGCATTTTAAGAACTTTGACTGTAAGTGTGGCTCTGAAGAACAGCCTTTGAAGATTTACTGTTGACAAGTTGGGTGTGTTAATTTACATGTGTATATGTGTGTAGAATGCTTAAAATATTTGAAATCTCAATTGATTCACAATCACCCTACTTAGGAACTGTAACTCTGTACTTTTTCTTTTTGACTGAACAGATAAAGAAGGAGCAATTATAACTCCCAGTTACAGTGAAATTTACTTGTTCAGTTTTTCAACAGACCAAAATATCTCACATGTATAGAAACATGTAGATTAAAATTATGGTAGAAAATTCCTGTTGGTTTGGGGGGGTTATCAGTAGTATATTTGTCTTCCCTTTACTGTTTTAAGTACATATAATGCTATTTTTTATACATTACACATTGTTTTTAATTTAACATTTATTAGCTAATTAGCTACATGGTTTAGTTCTGAACAAATACCAAGAACTGTGTAAAGAAGCAAGCCTAAATACTTAGCCTTTTTTTTAAAGCTTTTTAATAGATTTAAAAATCAATTTTCTAAGCGTGGACCTCAGTCTTGCGGGCTGAAAATTCTGTGTATTCAAATCTTCAGCTGACTTTCAGGGAAGAATTTGGAGATATACATATTAATGTACACTAGCAAGATGACAGAATTTCCCAATAGTTGAGAGACAGTATAAGGTAGAAGCTTTCATTGGCTATGAAGTTGTCTTCACCCCTCTCTCTCTCAGTCTCTTCTGTCCAGTAACTGGAAGGTGTTCTTACCTGCTGTAACTTTATATACATCCATCCAAGCTGTGCTATAATAAGAGAAATCTTTTTTATTCTATTTATTTTTCTGTGATCACTTCCTACTATTGTCTCGTGTTCATATTAATAGTAACAGAAGATAGGGATTTCATTATGGGCACTGTCTCTGATCATATGCCCCATGCCATGGCTTCATTTCCGTTTACCTGCCAGTTGTTAGGTTCCTTATGGTAGAGATTTTTTTTTTTAAACTGTCCAGAAGCAATCCTCTCCTCAAGAGAGCCTAGAGTCTGTAGCATATACTTAACCCTGCTCAAAATAAATAGCAAAACAACAATTAATAATAATGATCAGTAAGAGGAAGAGAGGACCAATTTTACTCTTAAGTCAAGAGAGTCTCCAATTCTTTTCAATTTTCAGTGAGGCATTGCAGAGTACAATTTACAGCTGAAGTATTTATAAAATGATATCTATGTTTTCTGCTCCTGTTACATGTATGTTTCTCTTTAGGTACAATGAAACTGAAATCTTTCTCTTTTTTAATTCCAAAGCAGGTAATATGTAAATAATGAGAGGAAGTTGGAGGCACTGAGTATATCAGCAGATATACCTGATTCTGTATATAAAAACCAGGTACCTGCTAGATGAAATGAGCTGTAACTCAAATATCATACTTTATGTGCTTATCAGTGGGAACAAATTTGTGTTGCCTTTGAAAGGTGGTGGTAAGACATGCTAATTGCATCTTTGCCTTAGAAATGCCATTTCCCAATACATGAATGTTTTCATAAGAGAATCATCACCATAGCTGTTAATTAGCAATATCATCACATGCTCTTCTGAGATGCAGGAGATTGAATTATTATCCCACAGGGACAGTTGCTACAGGTCTGTGCACAATCATGAGAAAATGTATGGCAGTTTGCTGTTATTACTTAGACTGTATTTTTTGTTCAGTAGAGCTCAGTGTTTTTGGTGCCCAGACCCTATACCCTTCCTAAACACTAAATCCATGCAGTATTATTTTATTGTGATATATTATTTTATCATTATTTATTATTTTACTTATTTAAAAAATAATTATTTCATTCATTAAAAAATTATTTCATTATTTCATTCATTCAGTTAAAAATGCTATGGCCTCCTGTTTATATTTTTAGTATACCTGTGATTTGTTGTCTAAATAGCTGACAATATATATTCTATATTCTACATGCATAGTATTCTGTTAAATATTGTACCAAAGAGAATGATCAATGTTTTTAATAGTAAGAAATGTATATATCTTATATATATGGCAAGGAACTCTGGAGTGGAAAGTGCTCTTACCTTCTTTATTTCCATATGTTCTCAAGCCTCATTTTCTCAAGGACTTGAAAACATGCTATGAACTTGAATTGCTGAGTCAACATAAACTCCAGGAGAGGCCAATGACCTTTTTTTTACCATGTTGGAATTTTTTTAGAAAAGAGTAGATCTGTATTAAAGGATGATAAGTGCTCTCACTTCTCTTCCCATGGGGACTGACAGAAAGGAACTGCTGATGACAACAGTGAAGTGCAACTGAGTAGGCCATGGTGACACTCTTCCTTTTGAATAGTAGAATGGAAATTAATTACTAGCTACTGCTTCTCTGGGTTTTGGCTAGAAAATCGCAGAAAACACTTCAGGCTTGACTAAAACTGGATAAAATTAGGAGTGACATTTATTAGGTGATGGTCTATTCTTACTAATGGTTTGGGAAAAAACCCAAAAGCAAGAGCTATCCAGCTATTGGGTGAAACTGAGGCTACATGCTTCTCAGTTTTTGTTTTCCACTGCTGGTGTTAGAACTCAATATCAAATGTCAATATGGAAGGATTGGCAGAGCTAAGAGCTATGATCAGCCTTAGCCTACAAGCTGCAACTCTGACAACTCAGTTTAACTCCAGGGTGACATAAAATGAGACTATTCACTTATTAGCAGGTTACATTCTTATCTGCAACATTTCGAAGAGTGTAAAAAAATCAGTGATGAAAATGATATGGGCTGACACAATAAAATGTTTTTGTTTGATTGCTGCCATCTTTGCCCCTGGGAGCCATAACTATCTGAATCTCCAGAAGTGAAAAAAAATTAGTTGCAGTAGCTAAAGAGCCATTGCTCTATAGCAAATAGATATTCATGTACCTTATGGAACAGGGGATGTTCAGGATTTACTTACCAGAATATTATACTGTCTTTTCAAAGTTAATGAGTACATTTGCTTTCTTACTACATAAACTTTTTCTTGCTTTCTGACACTTCATTTCCTTAACAAACAGGATTTCCTTGTTAAAAGTATCCATTAAAAATATTTACTTTCCAAGTGAGTGATCATCTGTTTAAATTATTTTCAAATGCATACTTTATATGCCTAGCCAATTGCCACCATTTTATAGCAAATAGATTATATAACCATATAATGTTATCAAAGTATATTTGGTTTGTTCCCCTGGGGCTTCTGTAATTCCCTATAGCTCTTGAAATCTACTAATCTGTAATTTCCTTTTAAAGGATTTGGACAGTTTAAACTTTTTTACCATGGTCTGTACAGACAGCAAAAAAGGGCAACATGTTTTAAACTGAAAGAGGGTAGGTTTAATTTGGATAAGTTTTTCTGAGAATCTGTGAATGCTCCATCACTGGAAGCATAACCTGATCTTGTGAAAGATATCCCTGCTCGTGACAGGGGGATGGACTAGATGACCTTTAAGTATTCTTCCCAACCAATCCCATTCTATGTTTTTATTGTTTTATTTTTTGAATGAACAATTGTAAAACTAAGGTCTTTGGGCAACATGACATTCCTGATGGCCTGGCCAGTGTAATATACTGAAATCTGTGAGAGTTTTCACCAAAAAATAATTCAGCCAATTAAGTAAAATATCAAAATTGGCCACACATAAATATTTGGTTTTACTTTTTCCCCCAGTCAATATTTCATCCATTTATTCATTCATCAGAAGAATAAAAATAAATTTATATGTGCAGTACATCATAGAATAGGCAGTAGTTCCCTATAAGGTTCCCAAAATAAAACTTTGTATAAAGATAGTACATTAAGTTTGTGGCAGTGTTACTGTGTCTTCTATCTTTAATCAGCTGTGTGGGTGGTGGCTGACTAGTCAGAGTAACTAGCTGACACACGAAATGTCACAGTTCAAAGAAAAGCTTTGGCATGACTCTCATTTACTATAATATATCAGCTTTACACTTCTCTGGCAATGAAATGCCATCTTAAAATCAGGATGAATTACAACTGCATTCTGCATTCCAGCCTTGATTCCTTAACACTATTCTGTGAGAAGGCTGCCCAAACATAAAAAGGAGTCAGGCCTATTTGTTTAACATTTTGTGTAGAGATTCCCAGTAACAATCTGAGAAAATGTATTGTACCATTGCCTAAAAGAAATAGTAATAACAACTGGAGGTTTTGATCATAGTTATTTAAGGATCTGTATTTGAGCCTCTTGTTTGCAAGAGGTAAAAAATAAGTGATGAATTTTAAAAGAGCACAGAGGTTGCACATGCATTAACATTTTGTCTCAAAGCAGTGCAGTTCTGAAGAGAATCTCCTGATCTTCCCCACTTTCTGTGTAGTTGGTTTGGTTTGCAGAGTCATTTTGGTGCATGCAAATCAAGATTTGTTCTGGAGAAGAATAAACTGGAAGACTATTCTGGGCTCACATGAAATGCAGTAACACCCAATGGAGACATGAGTCTGAATAATGACTACTCTGCACCACCATGAAGTTCTCTGAGTCTTCCTGCGTGTCAGGCAGTCCAGCTGACCATCAGCAACAAGGGATGCAGCAGCATCCCATTCGTTCTCCACGTCTGGTTTTTCAATTGAAAGAAAAGCCGATGTCAATTGCCTCAGTGTCCTCTTGGATTTGTTCCCATGGCCAAGGCCTTTCTTAGTCCTTTCTGTGGGACCTTTGGATGTTGATCAAAGTTAGGGTGGGAGCAGAGTTCGGCCATCTGTTCCAGTGTCTCACCACACTTCCATTAAAGAATTTCTAATATCTAATCTAAACCTTCTTGCTTTCATTTTCCCTTGTCCTGTCACTACATTCTCTTATAAAAAATCCCTCTCAGCTTTCTTGTAGGATCCCCTCAGGTCCTGGAAGGCAGCAATTAGGTCCGTCATCCCCCCCCCCCCCCCCCCCCCCCCCCCCCCCCCCCGCCCCAAAGCCTTCTCTTTTCCAGACTGAACAAACCAAATTCTCTCAGCCCTTCCTACTAAATTACTGGGTTTGCACTGAAGTATTTGCTAATGTAGAATTAGTCAGGAAGTCTAGTGTTTAAAATTGCTTTGATACCCATGCTGTGGAGAATATCTCAGCCTTAGACAAATGATATCTCCCACTGACACCAGGGAGGAGTGTTTATTTGTGTGCTGCAGTCGAGTTTGCATTTCTTTATAAAATCCTTTTACATAGTCATTCGAATTTATTTAAATTTAATTTACTGTTGGCTTTACTACATGCAACAAAAAGTTGAATAATGTGGACAAAGATGGCTTACAAACTCGCTATGAAAATTGAGACACCTACAGGGGTACATCTTAGAATGAGATGCTGTGTTAAAAGATCTGAGATAGGTCTCCTGAGAAAAGCCTAGTAGCTGCAGAATATTCATGCTAGAAAGGAAAGATCTTTTAAATACTTAATCTTTCTTGGAGAAGAAAGCTGTGATAGATGTTAAATAATTGTGAAATATTCAGTGGCATATTGAGATGTAACAGATGCTATGGAATCATGTTATAGTCAAATATTGTACTAATTTTGTAAGTGTCATATATTTGTTAGCGTTCCTATTTCTAGCTAAGGGAAATCTTGAGAGTTAGTAACATGAAATCTAGTGATAAAAGAGTGCAAATAACAAGTAATTTGAAGATCTGCTCACCCACTCTGTTGGGGAGGCAGCATACAGACATATATATCTATCTCTAAAGGCCTCAGAAGTTGAATTACATGACATTTTGACTTTTGACAGTACTGTCTTGGAAGAGGAAAGCCCAATTCCAGTACTGACATCTTGTGCCAAAAGAAAGCAGCCCTGAGATAGGAGCACAAGTTTCCTAGATTTTTCAAGTCCTCATTTGGAAGACAGGTAAACCTGACCTGATAAACTAGCATATATGTTAGGAACATGTTTTAAGATTTCTTTTTATTTCTGAGGTGGTCTTGGTCTGAATCAATACATTTAATTAAATGTTTTGAGAGGGAGGGTGCTATTTGGTTTTTTTATAGTCAGCTTTGTGAAATGGACATTGTTTATTGGATATTTTAATAATACCCCAAAGTCAGACCTGCAAGGAAAATTACTGAATAAATGATGGAACCCAAAAAACCTTTCTGGACAGAGACAAAATTTCACCACATGAAAGATCAAAAGCAGAGTCCTGGAATTTAAGATGAATGCAAGAAAATTGTAATTGTACTATAAGACAGATCTAGGATCCACCTCTTTCGAAGTGCAGTCTCTGACAGTTGGTAGCAGTGGTGATGTAGCAATAGGGGTGTTGAGGAGTGATGCCTCCCTAAAATGGTCTGTGTGTCGAGCAGCCAGAGGTTCACATCTCTCCTCCATCATGCAGTGTACTATAGATGTGATTCTGTTCTCAATCACACTAGCTCCTCTCTATGTGTCTTTTTTTCAGTCCTGCTTTTTTTCAGTCTTTTTGAGATGATCAGAACTGTGCTCACTACTGAGGTTGTGGAAATAACTGTGGCTTTATATAGCAGCGTAATAATATTTCCCTTTTTATGTTCTATATCTTTCATATTAAGAATTTAAGACTCATTAGTAAAATGGATGTAAAGTTAATTCAGAAATGTTAGGAAGCAGTTAGATTTCACTTTATTTTTGACATGATCTTCATTCATACATGATATATAATTGTACTATCATAAAAATACATACATATATATATACTATATTTATCACAAAAAAGAAATAAAAATTAGAAGTCAGATTATTTATAATATTTAAGCACCTAAACAAGTAGGAAGGTTTTTTAAACAAACAGACCTTCTAATCTGCAAAATGATTGAGCAGCTAAGTGCTAGCTTGTACTGAAATCTAATAGTACATCACATTGAAAACCCTGTAGGATTTAGCCTGCATTTTAAGGGTTTTTTTAAAGACTAGACACTTCATATGAATAAATAGGAAAAGGAAGAATTTTAAAAATCAGACATCTATCATAGAAAGCCTCAGTCATACAATTTACTGAGAGCATGAGGTAGATCCTCAGACTGGTACTTGACCACTGGTGGATTTATAGACTATAGAGCAATATAATGCAGAATGCTGCCTAGAAACAAGGTTTGAGGTCTATGCTCTGCTGCGATGATACAGCTGTGCTGCTCTGAGTGGGAGGGGTCCCCCCAGCATCTGCTGAGAATCCTCTGCATTGCTCTCCCATGCTCCATCTGCCCTGTTAGCCAAGGAGTGTTCAAGTCTCTATGCAGTGCCACAACCTGTGAGTATTATCATCAAACAGAGTTTGCTTCATAGAGAGATGTGCTCTGTTCACAATAATCCATGAGAACAGCTGCAGATTTCTAAACTTAGCAGATCACCTAAATTTACTGGACCTTAAGAAAAGTGAGTCATACAGATTTATTAAAAAATCATTTAATACTGAAACTCATTAGGTGCTTTGACAAAGACTGGTCAGAAACTATATTAACATTGTTGCTATAATTATAATGTTTTGCTCCTGATTGTGAAAACTGTCATGATCTACAAGTTGGGATGATGTGTTAAAATTTAGATCAGGAAAAGACCAGGTTTTAGACATACAGAATGGAAAGCTGTAAGTCAAGGGTGAGAAGTCATGTTGGATCTCTACCTGAGAGCTTGTCATGGTGAAAAGACCAGTAGAATCAGTAGAATTCAGTAGACTATATTTGTAACTCTCTAATTTGTCCCAGTTCTCCATTGCAGTGATTCATCATTGCAGTTCTTTGTTCTCTATGAGAGTCCTCTACCTATAATATGGAACAAAACAAATTTAGAAATGGTGTACACAGGGCAAGGGACATAAAGAAATTCAGGCACCTTTGTCCTCCTGGAATAATATGAACTTCAGAAATGCCCTATGGGTCAGGTCTGTGGTCCATTAAGTTCAATAGCCTGCCTCCATCTGTGCTCGTGGGAAACACTGTTTGGAAAGGGCACAGAAGCCAGGGTGTTGCCTGCAGTTCAGTCCCCTTATACTCCTTCAGCAACCACAGACACCAGATTAGGAAAGCTGGAGAGAACTCTGCTAGTCTTAAAGACTTAGGAAGAAAAACCCCTAAAAGTTTACTTTTAGCAGAATTGCTAAACACAGGCCAAGCTAAACTTGAAATGACTGGGACGCTTCCAATCATAGTTGAAAAAAGAAAACCTAGACTCTGTCATAAGAAAATGTAAACAGTCAAAGACTTTCAAAGCAAAACATTTGTGATCTTTTATATAGATATATCTTTCAGTATTCTTTTACAGCATGCTCCTTTCTCCTAGGAAGCATATAAATGAGATTATATTTTAGCTGCTAATTAATAGTGTTCCACAACCTTCTGACAACAGAGGAAATTCTTCAGTGTCAGCTTTGCTCTCCCTTGCACCTACTTTCTTTGAATTTACTTTCATCATGCTTTCAGCAAGACTATAGTTGTTAACAGGGGCCTTGGTATCAAAGATGGAAAGATTCAAAGATGGACTTGCACACAGAAATCTTCCAGTTATATTTTACTTCAAAACTTCTATTTGGGCTAAAAATGAGAAAACTATTTCTCTCAATGACATACCCCTGTATTTCACAAAGATGTTCCCAATGCAGTTTGTGTATTGCATTAAATGTGTTCAAATGTAGTAAAAATAGTGAGCTGTCCACTTAATTATTTGCACGTCTTCAATGAAACTAACACAATCATTAAACAGTAACATAATAAAAAAATATTAAAAAATATAAATATTCCATAAAACTTCAGGAAAGACTCCCCATAAATTTCTAAGTGAAGGTATACTGCATTGCTTCTATACCGTAGTTTCAAAATCCAATGTCACTTAGTATGGGATCAAATCCCTCACAGAGGCTGTCATATCAGACCAACATAAATAGTTGGACTTGGTGATCTTAAAGGTCTTTTCCAAAGTAAATGCTCCCATGATTCTAGATTAATACAGCAGACTCATAAATCCACATTTATTTAACAAGGTCTGATTCTTAAAAGTGTGTTTATTGACATAAGTATAGTACCATCCTGTGATTTCTGATTGGATATGGTATTACCTCACGCAATATCTATATTTCTTATTTATATTTGGTCCTTTTTACCCATTCTTGCAGTATAAAGGGATGTTAGAATGAGTGTAAATGTGCTTTATACCCCATTTAAATTCCTAAAATGGTATAAAATGAACAAATGAAGAACATAAGCAAGGTTATTTTATGTAACTTTGTATGTGTTTAAAGTTGTGGGCTTCTCTGTGAGATTGTACAGAGTACCTCCAATTCCAGGAAATATTATATCTTCCCAAGTGAATGGCAATAATTGAAGTACCTATCTTCCATCTCTCACTTTAGAGGCTGTCTTCACTCCCTCTGTTACACAATCGTTATGGATGTGACATCTGTTATTACATGAAAAAGTAGAGATTTCCAGGAGATAAAATCTCAATTAATACAAGGACCCTTTGAGCGTACATTGCTGGGAAGCTGAGCTAAAAATTCTTCTGAATGACAATCTGAAGCCAAGGCAAATGTTAAACAGATTGCATTTCAGTGTTTTCCAGAGGTATCCTGAGTCTTCGTATTCTTACATGAATGACTTCAAATTCATTTCTACTTTCTTTTCTATTTACTTTTCGACAACATGAATTTAGTTTGCATTATTTTAAACAATATTTAGACATCGGTTGATAAAGTTGTTATATACAAAGAGGAAGTTTAAACATGTTACTCTCTTTAACAGTCCTGCTGATTGTGTAGCAGAAATGCTGATAGAGACTTACTAAAGTCACTGCTTTGAAGAATAGAACTGAAAAGGACCCAAGCCTGTCAGTGTCACATCAGCTTGACCAGAGCATTTCAGGAAATTGAGAAATGGAATATGACACTAGAAAGGTATTTTAAGTATTGAGAGATATACAAATAAATTAATTTGTGGTTTTCATACAAAATAAGTTATTGTAACATAAAACTATTTTGGGGCTAGATATGATTGTAGCAGTAATATTATTTGTGTCTACTGACCTGCATTTCATTTCACCCAATGTGAATCCAACACTGGCAGGACTACATAGGCACCAGTGAAGGTAAATGTGGGATTTTTAAGAGTATGAAACTTAGAGCCATGTCTCACTGAAGTTACATACAACACATTTGTGAAGACCTTAAGGCTTGACTTGGGACAAAAAGATACACATGAGCTAATTTATATCAGTGAAAAGTAGGCTCCTCCCAAAACTAAGATGCTTTCAAATATCTGAACAAATTATTCTCTTGCTAACTGTAGATGACTCAATGCTGTTCTCTGCAGCAGAGAAATACCCCTGCACATTTTTCAATATCCCATCCATAGCCAGTGGAATCAGTGATGTCAGAGAAGATTTTATTTTGTCAGCATAATCTTGAATGCTGATGATATGTATGAAAACAGTAATCTAGTTACGTGTCAACTGTTGGAAGTTTTGTTGGAAGATTTGCAACTACACAAAACATCTTTTTACTTGCAACTTATATTTCATTCAAAAACCGTTTCTGCCCAATAAACAAGAAATACCATGATGCCACTTTGTAGTCACTTTTCAGAGCATAGCAGTTAATCTAACTCTACAGTTACACTGTTACTGTATATTAGAAAATAAATGTGATGTTCAGTTACCTGCAATATAGGGCTATGGTTATCTTAAACTTGGCATTTTTATGCCTTTTAAAGCTGTCATGCTGTAAACTGCATGCAATCCAGTAAAAAACCAGTTTTCTTTCCTTTAAGTACAGTTGATCACTATTTTAGGAATGTTTACCACATCAGCATTTATCCTTGCACAGGATCCCAGTAGGCAAAGTACTCTGCAGCCATGTCTGAGAGGGTCTCTGCCTCTCAGAATAGGGTACATAGTTCATCTTTCCTGCTACTGAGATAAAATACTTACTCCATTGTTTTATGACTGATTCTACTTATCTCCAGCTATGCAAATACCACATTTTTGCATGTTTTGCAAAACCTGTTAACGCCCCTTCTTGAATCAATCAACAGCAAACCTGAATATTTCACCTCTGTGAAATAGTCTCTGTTATCATAAAAATCACATGGGCAACAGTAGGCTGGCAATCTATGTTTGATGTTTCTCCTCCCTGCAGCAGATAATATATGTGCATAATTGCTCAAGTGCCATCTGGTTGCAACTTAAGATGTGTTGCTCATTGATAATGAAAGCACTGATTTGGTCCCCACATATAAAATGGAAGTCTATTTAATACAAGTATGCATGATTTTGTAGCACCCTGACATAAAAAAAGAGCAATGCCTTGTCAAAACCTTTTAAGAAATGTGTATTTAATAATAGTTTTTCTAAATAGACTAAAAATATGGCTGAGACCTAATTGTTTTGGAATTGAAAAGTTTAATTGTTGCTATGAGCATGAAGGGGCAGCGTGAAGCTCTCAGCCCATTTAATCGCACTATAGGGCACCCATAGGTCTTCTTCCCTAGCACAGAGGAAAGGAGAGGGAAGAGTGAGGTTAAAAGGTGGTTGGGCCTCAGGCCAGAGTACACTGCAGTAAATGGCAAAACTCTCTTTGATACCTGTGTTTATGCCCTTGTCTGCTCAAAACATTGGGTGGTGCCAGAGCAATTGGAAAAAACACAAGAAGTGACAACTGAGCAAAAATATTATTCAAATGCATGAAAGACTTGCAGATACGAGAAAAAAACCACCATAATAATCCTTTTTTTCATGTCCATTGATAGTGCAAAAGGTAATGTGATTAAACTGTGGCAAGTGAGATTTACTTTAAAGCAGGGGAAACTCTTTAATGATCAGGGAGTGACTGGTAGGAATCTCTTGCCTGAAGCAGTTGTCAAGGGCCCATTAACAGGGAGGCTCTAGAAGAGGTTGAACACATACCTGCCAAGATAAGCTTAGCCCATTCTGCCATGGGGTAGGGAGATGAAAGAATGACCTCTGAGATCCTTCCAACCCCTGCTGTGGTCCTCTGTATTCTGCATGGAGACTCCTCATCTCTCATGCCTTTGTAGCAACATTTGTGCATAACTTGTCATTTCAAGGAGCAATGCCCTTAGCAGTTCTTCCCTTTGACCGGTGTTTGAGACCAGAAAAAGGTGAAGCATTATGTATTTGGTTTTTTAAAATCAGTTTTTAAATTTGTTTGTCTATCTGATAATGTTCATTTTAAACACAGATTATTGCCATTTCAAATGTGTGCAAAAGTGATAAGGGAGGTGACTAGCAGCTTATTATTAATTTGCTGCTTTTATTTTTGGGAAATTAACATTCTGGCAAGAAATTTAATTGGACTTTTGTTAATTCTCACAGTGGTGTTTTGGCTTTTCCTTTTGGGACTGGAGAGAAAAGCCAGCATCTGGTGTTTGAGGATGCTAGGGACTTACACCATATTATGTCTAATATCTCTACTGTGAATAAACAAAATGAATAATTAAGTGAATTATGAGGTGTCCCGAATGAAGACTTCTCTGACAGTATTTGTGGAATGTTTGTACTCCTGGCATTTGTTCTCTGTTGGGCATCTTGGGCAGCACATTGCCCGTATGGATATTTATAAGGTATTTTTTTCAAGAAGAATCCAGAAATAATATTAACAAAGGTTGCCAGATATGCAGAAACACTTTTGCTCTTCTGAGCTCCATCTGTCTGTATGAAAGGGGAAAACATAAGAATAGGAGAATTTGTGTCATGGCCCCAAGGACACTGACAGGCCTGACTGCCCCTGCCTGATTTCCACCAGGGCCATCCCCACCCTGCTTATGGCTCAGGACCCCATGTCAGCCCCCCAGGGCCATCAGCCCCTGCCCCCTGCCCAGCCATGGGCCCCGACATGCCTGGCATACCTCTGGACTCATTCCCAGCTCATGCCCAGCCTGAGCCCAACCTTGTACCCAGGGATGTGCCTGATGCCCAGGGCTAGTGCAGTCCCTGATGCCACCAGCCTGCTCTGCCATCCTGGGGCTGTCCCCAGTGTCCCCAGCCTGCCCAGATGCCCCAGTGAGCTCCCATGGCCCATAGGGACCCACCAGGGCTTGCTGCCCCACAGCTTCTGAGACTGTTTAAGCTCAGACAAAATGCAGACAAGCTACATTATCATCTGTCCTGATACAAAACAATTCTGTGAATTGTTGGGATATTTTACTCTTCTTGCTGCAGGGACAGACCTGGGATTTTGTTTGCCTCCTGGCTGCAGATGATCTCCCCCACTGGGTCCCCCGTCCTGCTTGGGCACCTGAGACAGCACCAGGACTCCTTGGGAGTGGAAAGAGGCAATTCCCCATCTTTATATTTTCAGGACTCCTGAGAGAATGCTGCCACTCTTTCATCAGCTCCTCCCAAAACACCAAGACTTAGCAGTTTGTTGAACCTGGGTGTAATACCAGATGGAACAAAGAGACCACAGTCTTGTGAGGAGCAGCAGAGGGAGCTGGTGCTGTTTAGCCAAGAGAAAAGAAGGCTCAGGGGAAACCTTACTACTGTCCATGACTGAAAGGAGTTCTATCCAGGTGGGTGTTGGTGTCTTCTCCCAGGTAACAGAAAACAGGACAATAGGAAATGGCCTTAACTTGTACCAGGGGAGGTTAGACTGGATATTAGGACAGCTTTCTTTATGGAAAGGGTGCTCAGCCATTGAAGCAGGCTGTCCAGGGAAGTGGTGGAGTCACCATCCTTGGAAGTATTGAAAGGGCATGTGTGTATGGTTGAGTGGGGAAGATGGTCAGATGAGGTTAATGTTGGACTCCATGATCTTAGAGGTCTTTTCCAACCTTAATGATTCTGTGATTCATGAGTCTGTGCTTTTTGGATGCAGATGGTATCTTCCATACATAACAATTTTGCAATAGATGGAAATGTTCAGCAGCAGCACAAAGGGCAACTCTTCTCACTGTTCATGCAGCAGCTAAGGACAGAGCAAGGGGTAGCAGTTGCTGGCTTCAGCCACAGACCTGCTTCAGCCATTGCTGAGCAATTGCTTATTTTGTCTGTTCATTGCATTTTAAAAAATAAATTGGAAGTAATCTGGTTTGTTGATTTATTTCCCTTTAAAAAAAAAAGATAGCAACACAAGTGACTACTTGATACCTCTGTAAATGTGTGGCATCAGGCAAAGGGTATGTTTGGGTTTTTTCCCATTGAATATTTTATTAACAACATTCCTGTGATTAGCACTGAGCAAGCTGAGACCTGGATTTCTGCTGCTGTGCTGAGGCAACAGGAGACACCTCCCTCAGCCAAATTTCTAGTGAACTTTCTGAAGATAACAATGGGGCAAGAGCCACAGGATCCCCCAGAGGAACACCACCATCTCCTGACCATCCTTTAAATAAATTACTGGGGAAGCCTGACACCTGAAGCAGCTGGATTCTGTGGAACTAACATTATCTCAACTTCAGCTTTCCACCTTGAATGTAGCTGTATATAAATAGAATGCAAAGTTATTTTTTATATATGTGATATGATAATTAAAGTTAGCATTTTCTTTGCATTTGCCATTCTGAACTGTAAAAGAAAACTAAATGAATTGTCAAGGAGACATAGTGGAAATTAATGATGGGATTAGAACTCCAAAGGGCTCTGGACATCTGGGCTCAGTGCTCTGCTGAACACCAGTAATTGGTTAAAATCTGTTAATATTACCTTAGGTGAATGTCCTAAGCTTGCCCTGACAACTCTGCTGGTGGCTAGCTATGCTTTTGTGCTTTCATTTCCAGCCCAGGGCCAGACATGCTCTTTTCCATCTCCTTGGGAAGAAGACTGGAGTGAATTGGCAGATGACTGCTGCAACTGTCATCAACTCTTATCAGCTCTGTCCCTTGTAGCCTGTGCTCACTGCCAGTGGTCAAGTTACCTGGTTACAGGTGTGTAGTCCCCAAGCTTCCTATCATCTGCTTAGGGAGGAAACTTTAACACTTATGCTGGAAAACATGTAAAATTGTAAGAAATGTTGCCCCTGTCAGTGATGGAAAACTACAAAAATCTCACTCTGAACCACAAATGTAGAAAAACAAGTTAAAAGACACCAGTGCTCTGCAGAACATCACTAAGATTTGATAAAATGACAGTTCTTAAAAGAAAAAAAAAAAAACAGAAAGGATTTTTATGTCTGCCTTCAAACACAATCTTGAATAACAACTCATATTCCCAGTATCATGGCATGAAACCCTAGACATTGCAACTACACAAAGTATAGCTTGTCCAATGTTAAACCACCAGCAAGGACAAACTATTTTTGGAGTTGTCATATATTAATGCACCTGAGCTTTATTGGTCTTCAGATTAAAAGAGGGTTTTTCTTCAAAGAAGTTCACTTGAATTTTGCACTCATTTACTAAGCTTTATGTTGCTATTCAATTTATTTTAAAGCAGATTCTTTGGGAAAAATTAGAAAGCTAATTTGAATTGATTCTTTGGAGAGTCAGGCTTAAATGAGGTGCCATAAAATTGGCAGTCAAAGTGAAAAAAGTGAATTGAATTCAATACTTGTACTACTCAATGGGCACAGGCACCTTGCTCTTTGCTGCAATATATTTCAGACAATTTAAATACACCTAAGCATGACACTTCACTGAAGTTTTGGTCGTTAAGGAGCCACAGAGTATTCCTTGTTCAAATGGTTTTTATCAGATTAATTTACAGCTGCCAGCTTCATAAAATTCCTCATTCTCACCAGGTTTTCAAAACTAATTTTATAAATTCCTAGTGGCATTAATCCTAATATTGGTTAAGTAATGGTACTTTAGCAATTAGTTGTGGACTTGTCAGAGCAATGTTCCTCACCAACAACCTCCCCTTTTTCCATTTCTAAGTGCACAAACTCACATTTGGATAAGAATGTTTTGAGTGTCCAGCAGTTTTAACACCCAATTTAGAACATTCTGTGACAGGTTTGAGGTTTAGGTAGCAGATGTATGTTTTGAGCTTTTTCAAAAACATAACTTCTAGATTTTACTATCCCATATTACAGAGCACCTAAAATTGTTAACATTTTCAGACTATTTAGGCCACAATGATAATTTGTTATGATATAAGTAAACATTTTTACAGATTTTTTGGTCAACAGGTCAAGCCTGTAGACAGAAACATTGTAGACATCTAGAGACATTTTTATCTAGAAGAATTAGACCATCTGCTTAACAGAATTTATGCTTTTCTGTAACTGTTTGATGCATTTACAGCTTGGGAAATTCATAGAAATAATGGCTGAGGAGAGGGTTGTTCAATTTCCTGTCACATAAATTACTGAGTAGATGTTCATTACTCCATCCCAGTGCTGTGATTCCAACCTAATCAGAAGAAGAAATGAGGATTTGAAGAGACGTGCTGGAGTACATGCTACTATTTGCTCTGCACATATGGTCTCATATTAGAAATTACTTAGTTTGTATGAGTAAATATGTGAAGAAATACTTAAACTGA
Source organism: Cettia cetti (assembly GCA_013401135.1). Taxonomy (NCBI): domain Eukaryota; kingdom Metazoa; phylum Chordata; class Aves; order Passeriformes; family Sylviidae; genus Cettia; species Cettia cetti. The sequence continues at coordinate 38,028 of VZUI01020462.1, read as the reverse complement.
AAAAATATATATTTTTTTCTTATGAACTTTATGTGGAAACAACTTTACTGAAAAAAGCCTTTATTCTCAGGATTATTTTCTGATGTGCCCAGCTTTCCAAACAATATTAGTCAGGAGCAGACATGCTTATTTGCTTTAGCTCCCATTGTAAGTGGACACCTAAGTCAGACACCGATGTTGATATTTAAATGTGGTAACTAAAATCCCCCAGTCTTTCACACATGCTAAGTTTTGCTACAACCCTCAGTGATCTCAGTGGGAGCTGTGGCTACTCAACATTTTGAAAGTGTGGCAGTTTTAAGTGAGGTGCTTTGTGAATTAGAGAGGTGTCTGTCTTGATCCAACTCAAATGCTCCTTGGAACCAGCTGTAAATGAGGGGAGTGTGATGCTTCCCTTGTTTGCTGCACTGCTGAGCTGATGGAAACCTACAGACTGCTCTCCTCTGTGCCCCATGCTTTCTGAAAGCAGCACTTGCTGTTCAGAAACTTTCAGGCACCTGCTATTCAGAAACTTTCTTCTGCCCCTTTTTGCTTAAGACATTAAGCAGAATTTGCCAACATGCTGGCAGCCACAAGCATGTCAAGCTGTTTGGCTCTGGGAAGTGACATGTGGTGCGTTTTCTCTTTCATAGAGCAGAATTTTAGCAGAGCTGATCTCTGGATCCCTGGAAATCCTTTAGCATCTGTCATGCTTACATGGAGAAAAATGTTTGCTCAAAGCCAGAGACCTGTCCTCAGTGTATCTCAACAGCAAAGGATCTGAAATTTCCCTCTATTGAAAATGGAATTGTTTCTGAATGCTGCATGCAATAAGAATATAACAACATGAAGGATAAAGAAAAAATAAGAAAAGCAAAAATTCATCCAGTTGTCTCTTGTCGCTCTGCTGTATTTCTGTTCTTACTCCACCAGAAGCCTGAGTCTTTCCGCTCTGTGCAGAGCAGAATTTTGGGACCAAGCACTTACCCATGATGCAACCCTGAGCCAGACATGTCCCTCTCTTTCTTCCAAGTGAGAGCATGAAAAGACATTGCCACTGTCCAGTCCTTAGATCTGTCTTATTATAAAAAAATATTATCCTGGCTTATTTTAATATTATAACATATAGATGTTATAATATTAAAATAAGCCAGGATAATATTTTTTTCATAGATAAATATAGCTTTTTGACACCAAATGAAGCACAAGGTTTGGAAACCTGCTGCCTTCCTGCTCCCATCTCTGCAGGTTACCTCCTTCCCTCAAGCCTGGCTTCCCCATCCTGTGGTTTTTAGTGGCTTCTTGGCCTGAGTAAGTCCATGAAACTCTTGCCATTCCTTGAAGAAACGTGCTGCTCTCTGGGTCCCCCCAGCTCCAGGTCTGCTCTCTCCTGCCAGCCTCCTGGTGCACCCCAAGGCCTCCCCCATGGCCCCAAGCGGAGGAGGCTCTTCTACCAAGGTGTATAAGGAAAACAATGATTTGTTAAGAAACTTGTTTTGATCCTGTTGAATTAAGGGTAAGCTACAAGCTTTGTGTTTTATCCATTGATTTCATTGGTGATTTTTTTCTTGGAGAAGGAAGTTGGCTGGCAGTTTTGGTTGTTACTCCGTTGTAAATAATGATGTAACTATTATGTTAATTATATAATATTTGTTTATTTGCTGAAGATTAGTTAAAGGCCTTTTAAGAACTCCAGCAGATTTTGGGGGGGGGTTATTAAATCATATGGCAAAAAGATAGATCCATGCCTGGTTCTAAACAGCAAATTGATTCCAGGTAAGGTCTAGAGAAGTGTTCCGGCAGCCTCTAATTAGAGGATAAAAATGAGTCAAGGCACAGAGTTCCTGTTAAACACAGCATGAAAAGGGTCCTGGTTTGTTCTGCTTCGCAGCTCAGCTGTCCTGACTCAAACCAGTCACTGACTCTGGCTGCAGCAAGCTCCTACTGTAGGTTTCCCTTGCAGCCTCTGACTGCTGGTTATTTGTAGCTAAACTATGACCACATATATTAGTTTGCAGACTCTGAATGCAGGCTTTTACCTAGCTAGACTATGACTGCAGGCTCCAACAACAGGCTGACTGCAGACCCAGACTCACCTCACAGCAGTGATTCTCTCACCCCAGGGTCCTGCTTCATGCTTCTCTGCTTCATGATCCTCAGGGGCCCTCCTCTATGACAACCCTCCCCTTACCAGCTAACCCCAACTTTTATCTCACTCATCGTTATTGGATATAACTGTTACTTATCAGGGTCAAGGCTGTATTGGTTAATTAACACTGTTGTTGTTTATCAGGGGTGAAGTCACCTGTATTCCCTTATCCTACAGAAAAAGTATGCAAAGGAAATGAAAGACATTTCTTACTCTTTAGGGAAAAAAAGGTTGCATGAGAACAGCAAATCATTGCAAACTATTTAAATAATTCATTTTTTTTTTTCTAATTAGACTTTGATAATTGCAGTGGATTGTCTTTTCTTCATAACTGTGTCTGAGTCCTTTTGCTGATCTGGATGCCGTCTCTCAAACAGGGGGTCTTGTGTCTCATTTGTATTAAGATGAAAACTCAGTTTTCTCAGGTTTATATCAGTTTAGTTTTAATGATGACTATAATGATAATCTTCCAATTATAAATAAAGGCAGAATTATAAATAAACCTGATTTTATTTAGGTATTTGTTAGATCTTGTTACCAGAAATAGTAACATAGTAAAACCAGATTTGATTATTAGATAAACCTTTGACAACATAACTCAAACAGTAGATAAGTTTTCTCTTTGAGTTAAGTAACAGAAGATGCAATTTCCATTCTTTTAGCCAGCACAATAATTTTCTTTTGAAAACCTTTTGGAAATGTTCTTTTAGAAGATTCTGACCTTTTTTATTCTCATAGCTTTTAGGGGCAATGTGAAGGAAGTAAAGGAGGAAATTCAAGTGCAGGAAGCAAAAAAAGGATGAAGCTCAGGAGAGGGTTTTCTTTTCAGAAAAATGAAAATGGAAAAAATCTAACATCTTTTCATGGGAAGCTGAGTAAGTAGACATTGTTTATTTCAAAAGTACCTATAAAAATAGTAGTATAAATTAAAATATTTGCCATCATTACAAGCTACCCATAGTCAGTCTTGCTGTAATTATTTTTATCTGTGTCTAATGCTGAAGTGTCACACCATGGAGATAAGTGCTTTAGAGGTGCCAATAGATAGACTTTTGATATTAAATACATAGTACTATCACACAGTAATCAAAGTGAGAAATGGTACAATGGCAAGGGAATCACCTTATTTGGGAGCTGGGAGCACATGCCCACAGCAGAGCTGAGGGCAAAGCAGAGTATGTGCTGCACAGTCTGTGTGTCCTTTCTGCCTGTTCTGTCCCTGAGCAAAGCAGAGAGCCTGGCTGAGATGCTGCTGGCACCCAGGGTGCTACCCAGCAGCTGCAGTGCTCCACACCTCTGTGGGTGTATCAATAGCTCACAGGCTGTGCAGACAGGGCACTTTGTGCTCTCTGATGTTTTCCAGGTATAATTTCAATGGGACATCAATATCCAGTTCCAGCCACAGCTGCCTTTCCTTTAATTATCTGAAGACCATGGTAAATCCATTTATTTCATAATTTTTTCAAGCTATCAGGAAAGTAAAATCTAGAAGATAGTCCAAAGAACCAGAAAATGTACAACATAGGCATCTTTATAAAGCTGTATTTGTGAAACAGCTACAGAAAATTATCTATCAAACGTTTACAAAACAAGACTTAAACCAAGTAAATTAATACTGAAAGACTTTACAAGCCTCACAGTAAATCTTGTTTTTCCAAGAACATAGGAAACACAAAATGGTCATGCCAAGTAACAAATTCCCTTTTACTATCACATAACAAGACTTCTGACTGGAGCTGTCCCCCAGAATAGTCTGACTTTATCTTTGTTGTTCACATCAAATCCAGTACATAATTTTTTACTTTTAGAATCAGGTTGACATTTTATTATTAGTGTTAGTAAGCAGAAAATATTATCAACAGTTTACCTTAAGAGTTACTTACATTGTCCTACGTGATAATGAAGACATAATTTTTTAAATATCTATGCATAAGTGTATTCCAAGAAGCAGAACATTTGTAGTTCCAGAGCTCTGTTCTCTTGAAAGATGTAGATGAACAAACTGATCTTCAAACAAGCCAAATCACTTCAATGGTTTTACAGTAAAGGTAAATTACAGCTTCTTCTAATCTGATACATTCTCTAAAAGGCTGAGGAGATGAAAGACCATTCTCTAGACTGAGGTAAGTGCTTCAAGAAATGTGAAACTCAAAAAGCTTACACATTTCTGTGACAAAATATTACATACTTTGTATTTGCTAATAAATAATAATAACATCATTATTAGATTGTATATTAGATATACAACTAAAATATTTTTAATCACCATTTTTAATATGCTTTATTCAAAAAACTAAATGTAAGTTGTGCTTAACTTTCAAAACTCACCCTGTAATTATAATATCTGGAGGATCCAGGTGCCATCCCCCTTAAATTGCCTGGCCACTGCACCATGTAATTGAGGGCAGAAATGGACCAGGATCCATCTGCTCATGTATGTCAGCAAGGAATTATCTATAATGATTCTTTGCCCATTTATCATTTGGTAGAAGATTTTGCAATAATTTCTTCAGCTCTCATGCATGCCCACTCTACAGCCACGTTTGCACTGTGTTTCTGTGGCATGTGTTGAAAACAATTATTAGCACATGCTGAAGACTATCAAATGGGATGTTTGCAGCTGTCATTTCCCAGGATTATCTTTTGCTTCCCATTTGGGCTGATTATGTCTGTTGTCAACAGGCTATTGGAGGATCATGTTAACAGGGACCAAATGCAAGACTTTTCTCATCAGACGACACTTACGGGTAGGAAACCCAAAGGAAAGAAATGCAGGGGACATAAAAAGAGAAAATAAGCACAGAGAAGAAATAACAGAGTTTTGTTCATAGCTGAGTGATGTTTCATAACTTCAGCATCATTTGGCTTTTTGATGATGCTAATGGTTCAGTCAATGCAATTTTATTCTTAAATTACCTACAAATTCAAAATCGTCTTCTGACTACATCATCTGGTCTGACTCAGACATGGCAAATACAATACATGCAACTCCACATCACTAAGGCACTGGAGCCTGCAGCTGGGGAAGCCTGAGGCATTTCCTCAAATTCCCATTGAAGTTGCTAGAAGGTTTTCCTGAAAAAAGAATGAAGTGCCTGTGATCAGACTATGTTCCTCACAGGATAGGGATGTGCTGGGAAAAATTCCCTGTATCTAAAGGCTTGTCAAAAATACAACCCCCAGCACAGGCAGCATTTCACAGCTGAGAGCCAGATGGATGGTGGATACTCTTCACCGAGTCCCCTTTCTCCACCTTTTTTTTTTTTTTTCTTATATTTAAGGCAGAGAGAAATAATTAACGATTTGTGGGCTGGGAGAAGTATAGGGTATTACATCCCAAGAGCTAAAATACAGGCACTTGATGCCTTGCTGCACTGAGAACTACTCACAAGTTGCTGCTCCTGAAGTCCAGCCATATGTGTTAGAAAAACTCATGTGAAGTTTTAATGTGCAAGTAGATAGTTAGACAGGCACATTAATATTTAATGGAGAATTGTTAAGACTCAGATAAATATGCAAGAGGCTTTTTTTCAGATCCAAATTTCCCTTTACTCAGGCATTGAATTTGGTAGACAAGGGATTCAATATTTGACACTTGAGTGTAGATATCCACATGAATTGATACTTCTCAGTTAGATAGTAGGTGTTTCTTTAAAAGAAGTTCTCAGTCAAGTAAAGGTTAAATGAAGTCACTGGCACACATAATGTGCTGCAGGTAGGAGAGCAACAAGACAGGTATGGCTCTGCATAACATGCATCTTTTATATTGTACTCTTCAGATTTTGTCTGTAAGAGGAGTTTCATACAATCAGTAACAGTTCTCATAAGAAAACAGAAATTCATTGACACTAATTATCTGCCTTAAGATAGAGATTTCTATCACTTCTCCATCATCTCCCCCTCCTTGTCTGGCAAAATGAGAGTGAACATCAGTGCAGGTTCCTGTGGGGAGTTGTTTTGGCTGGAGCCTGGCAGGCACAGGTGGACAATTACCTGCAGTCCCTGGTCCTACTTGGCTGAACAACCACACTGGGTCATCTAATGGACACTCAGAGCCATGAGAGCACTTGTTTGCTCTGAACTGCAGCTCCCCCCATTTCCTTGGGTTGACAACTGGCACACTCTAGTCCCTCTCAAAAAATTTTCTCTCTGATGTCCATTTTAGGTTTGTGACAAGCATTATGGCCTATGTCTTCTGCTCCTTCTACACACAGAGCCATGAGGAAGCCTCTAACCTTTGTACTCACCACTCAGCTTCCAGGCACTGGTGCTCTATACAGAACATGGGTCACCAGGCACTGGTGCTCTATACAGAACATGGGCCTCTGGCTGATGAGAGGGCCTGGTCCTAAGAAGCACAATTGGCAGCACAGGCATATGACATGGTCTGTGAGGGTTCCCCAAGCCCTGCTGATGCTTCTAGCCCACCAGATCTCACCTGCCTAGGTGTGGGTGGCTGGAAAAGAAAAGCCAGGGGATAAGGACAACAGAGAAATGCAGAGCTTCTGTAGAATTAGCAGGATGAGGGGATGTTGGCACTGTGGTGACACCATGAGTATGGGCAGTTGATGACAGGAAAAGGAACAGCTGGAGAGAAGGGCATCAAGGCCATTTAGGGCATGGGCCATCAGAGCTAGGGGTAGGCCCCTGCTGCAGTGGCTGTATCTGCTCCTGGTGTCCTCTGCTGCTGTCCCAACTCCCACACAAGCCGGCTGCTGTCCTGTCCAGCTGGGCCCCTTTTCTACCCTTCTTCCTGGTGCTATGTTCCTGCTTTGCCCCTTCCTGTAGACAGTCCTTGAAGCCTGCTAGGCCAGGCTCCTTTTCTTTTATTCATTCCTGCAATCGCACTTGTTGTATGAACTGAGACGAGTTTCCCTGCTAGCCTCCATGAAACCAGCAATGCTGCATCCATCTCTCTCTTTCTTGCCATCTCTGGTCCCCTCCAGACTGACAGCATGGCTTCCCCTTATCTGAATTCCTTCTGTGTACTCTGACACCAGGGTGTTAGATGAGTTTCTGGGAAGACAGACTTCTCACTCCCAATGCCCTGAAGAAAGCTGCTCTGGGGGTGCAACTTTCAACTATGCAGTATGGCTCCACTAAAATCCATGATAACCATATGTAGTCAAAACAATCACATCTAGACAGTGACTAACATTGCAGATGCTTGGACTCTTTGACAATATTCCTTTTTTTTTCCTAATTTTTTTTCCTCCCTCCCTCTGTTTTGTACTTATCTCCCGACCATATCTGGCCCTTCAATCTTCTTGCCCATAGTAGAAAAATGAGGAATCTATGACAATAGTACAAGAGTGTCTTGTGACTATGACACAGCAATACATGGCTCTGACAGCACAATTATGTTGAAGTCAGTGGAATTGAGCCTTTTTTATCCCACAGCTAAAAATCTGACTCCTATTTTCAAAAGATTAATTCTTTTCAGATTTACAGAAGTCATCTAATGTATACTTCTTGCTGCTCCTTCTTCTTGTCAAAGCACTTTACTTTTCTGTTCTCACAACAATCTATTTTCTGAAAACAATGAATGTATTTTATAAGAATAATGGTCTTGTGTGTGAAGCTCAATCAATCCAATTTTCAAGCCTTTTCAAAGTTTGCCAAGCTCTACAGCTTAAAAATCTACACTTCAGCTTCTCACAGCAAGTGTGAGATGCTTCTTAAATTTTTGGGCAGTTGGAGCATTTGCTGTCCTCAGGCAACATCAATTTGTACATTACTACAATGAGCCCAAATTGCTCTCTGTGGTTTGATTCAGTTCCAGAGGCAAATTATAAGATTTAGGCACAACTGGGAAAATATAGGTGAGAATTTCAAAAGTTCCTTCCAGCACATACAAGCTCAGCTTCCTTAAAACTGCTAGTACTTGTGCTCCAGGTCAGTCAGTATTCAATGTCTGCTCACATAACACTTTATTATAACTCTGTTAAGGTGCATTAGGAGAGCCCAGCAGGCATACTTCTTATTTCTGAATTGACTGCAAGCTAGTGAACAGATGTGATTCCCTCCCTCCACCCTCCTGAAGAGTCAGGCGGGTAATTTCACCTGCAGACATGCAGATGAATATTTACTCAGTGCAGGCAAACTACTTACATCTGCTACACTATTTCTCTTGGTTATTTTTCTGACATTGTCAGGAAGGCCTTTACATTTCTTGGCTGAAACACTCCAAACAGTAACTCTGTAAATAAGCTGAGAATGGACAATGAACTCATGAGAGTGATTTGTGACCATGGCCTCTGTCAGACTAATGAGAGTGCACATTTCTGCAATGTGGCCATTGCTCATGTATGTGTATATTCTTCAGAGGTACTCAAAATCTGTGTTTTGCAATAAAAACCCCAAAACATTTTGGCATTAAACACATTAAAAGGAACAATTCCTTAATGTTTATGCAATGAAAATAATAACTAAAAAAAAAGTACTAAACAAAAAGTAAGAGTATGTATGAAAAAAGATAAAAAATAAGTTGCTACTGTTAAGCAGAGGGATGAAGTACTGAATTTTAACCTAATTAATTCTAAAATAGAGATTTCTCTGTATTTCTGTTCTATGAGAAATAACCACATCAGACAACACATTTTAGAGTTCCTATTCTCTTTTACTGTGACATTGCGCCTTAGAAAACTGAGATCAGGTCCTTTACTTAACCCTTTTTTTTTAGTTTTTACATTTTTGCATTTAGTAATATTGCACTTCTGTTGTATCTGTTCCTTGTCAACATTACTTCTAGGCTTTGATGCTTCAATAAAATAATGTTTTCATGTTCAGTTCAGAAAATGCTATCAGGACAAATTTGTGTTTAAACATTTCAGTGGAAGGAATTATAAAAGAAAGCCCCTAAAAACATGCCTGTTGATCTCTGATCGTGTGAAGCATCTTTTGTCTCAATTATTTGCTAGATTTATCTCTTTAGCATTGCTTTTACAGGAGCAGGAAACAATGCTATTCAAAACACATTAAAGAATAGAAAAAGAGCTGATATTTTCTCTTGTTCAAATGACATCTCAAGCATAAAACAAAATGTGAAGAGTGAGCTAATATCTTGAAAGCACAAAAACACAGCATTGATCTTTTTATTTAAGTGGTTCCATGTGTTGAGCTGAAGTGGGAGTCCCAGATACTTTCCAGTAATGAAAAATCAGACCACGTCAGTTTAACCTAAATACCCAGAAGTAGATTTGGTAGCTTGATATCTTTGAAAGCTCAGCAGTAAAGTTCAGCCATCTCCCCAGAAGATTCCATGGAGGAGCAGCAGTAATTAAGGTCTTCTCACCTTTTGCTTTTCCTTGTTCTTGTGCATGTCTTTGCCTTGGGAACAAGGCTGAGATTTGGAGCATTGAGCACATTTCATCCCTTGGCCAGCAGCACCATGGGTCCCTGCTTGGAGTGAGGAGGAAGCAAAGCTGGACATAGCCATGTAAGGACTGAATTGCAGGGCATGCTGCATGGCCTGGGAGCCCCATAGAATCTCTCCTAGCACCCCAGAACCCAGGAGAGATCTTTCTCCTTGCCACAAGCTCCTCTTTCTAATCTGACTTGTAGATGTCCACTGTAGGGAAAGGCGGAGGAAAGAGACATGCCAAAACACACCTAACACAGATGGCAGTGATGCTGAGCATGTGAAGCATGACCTGTATGCTCTGCAAATGCTGTGCCTATGCTTTTAGGGCTGAACAGACTGAAGCAGCTGCCTTGTGATACCCAGGAGCACCAAGCTGGCTTCATCCAACTATGGACATCTTCCAAGTGTGCCTTCAGAGGCAACTAGAAACACCTGCCCTGTTTGTGAGGTGTTGAGTGTTCTTGCTAAAGTGCTGTCTCTCTAGCAGGACACTCAGGATTGAGCTCCAGTTAAGGCAACGGTGAGCACCTTGTACACTTTTATTATTAATGCTGTTGCTGTTGGTTTTCTTATTTCATTGGTGTTTTTGGTAAATTGTTCTTATCTCAACCTGTGATCTTTGCCTTTTGTGACTCCAGTTCTCCTCTCCAGCCCCAAAAGGTTTGGAGTTTCAATGAGACACTAAATGGGAGAATACCATTCCTAAATCATGACAACATAGCACTAGATTCCTCTGGGCAAGGTATAACAGGACACTGATAAGTGCATGCTGCTGCTAATGGAGTTTGCAAATCTGTAATCAGTGTAAACACTTTGTGTCTGGCAATGGCCTACTGTTTGGGATGGTGTGTCCCAGAGTTTCAAAAGCATCTTTTGCAATTGTGATGGGGTTCTTCTCTCCACGCTGGGTACTGCCAAGCTGAGGGTAGCTGTGTTGTCTAGGGCAATAGAGGAGTCCTGTCTAGAGGAGACATACAGGAATGGCTTGTATGCTGAACCCTGTTCAGAAAAAATGCTCTGAGCTGCTCTCAGTTGAGCACCTTTGTGTAACAGGGTACCTGTTTGTACAGAAAGGGCCATCTGTGTAATGAGAGCCCAAGGTGAACAGGATGCTTGTCAGAGGCTATGCTGGAGATCTGGGGCATTCCACATGCTGGCTGCGTATTGTCAGAAATTCCTGCATGCAAAGAGGTATGGGAGATGGGAGCCAGCCTGTCAGAATGAATGCACCAGCTGCCAGAGTGTGTGGCTGCCATGGGCTTGGGCCCTGTGATCCAGTGACCCTAAGTCTGAACTTGGATGATTTTTATAGCCAGAAGAGATGTAACCTGTGGTGTTTCTGGGCAGAGCTATTTGCTGATTAACCTTGATGGCCTTGGATTCTAATAATGCAGTAATTTTAAGGCTAATGTAGTAAATTTAAGCAGTGAAGACCTTTCAGGTGACACTTGTGTAAAGATTCCACTTTAAAAATAAAGTAGGATTAGGAAGAACATATTGGCTAAAACATTTGGCAGTTATTTTAGACTTGACATCATAATTCTTGTGAATTAATGAGGGTTATCTGTAATTTTCTGGCAAACTTTTCCTTCTCTGTTCCTTGTTTAACCGTTCTATTATCCCTTGTCATGTTTTTAGTCTAAGCTAAGAGACTAATCAGAAGGCAGATAAAATAGCCTGAAAGATCTCTGCTGATTTCAGACATCTCTGGAGCAGATTCTAATGCTAGTAATCTCTTAGAATATGAACCCAATTTTGAAGGCATTTGTACTGATGGAATAGCTGCTTGCTCCAGGAAGTTACTCTGCATTTCCATCACTTAAACTCTTCTCCTTTTATTCACCTGTGCACCACCAGACAGTGCCTCTGTGCTTTATAAATAACACTGAGTAACAGACAGTGATTGTGTCCTCATGCCCTCTTTCTATTAAGTTCTGAGCAGATTTGGATGAGTAAAAGCTTTATGCTTCAGATTCACCTTTTATTTGTGGCACTTAAATTTTTCATCTATATAAAGTTATTTTCCCTCTTCAGTCCTTCCCTGTCCTCTCCTGCCTCTGGCTGCTCCTCAGCATTTTAGTCAATAAGAGCTTCAATCGGTGCAAGCACATTAGGAATTAGCCCAAGAGCAAGTGTGTTATGAGAAAGTTTCCTATTATTTCTTAAGAGAAGATAAAAGCAAAGGATAAATAAGTATACTGAGCAAAACAAGGACAACAGGCAAGTACAGGATCAAGGAGGGAAGATCTATTAAACTTGCATTCAACTCGGTGGAAAGAGAAGGGGCCAAGGCATGTAGTGTGTCTGCAATTACCATACAGTGCTTTGGGACAGTGATTTCCAGTATGCTCTTTCCCATTTTGTTTAATTTTTAATTCAAATTGTGTACTAAAAATAGGGAGCATTTTGGAGCTGAAAAGATGTGAATGGCATAGGAATAAAAACCAGAAACTGCAAGAGGAATGCTGCTGTAGCTGAAACAGCCCTGCTGGGATTTTCAGCTTTGTGTCTCAGTCAGTTAGAGTTACAAAATGCAGATTTGCCTTATCTAGGTCATTTTGGCTGAGAGAACACATGGTAGTTCCTTTGTGAAATAAACAATTAGCCAGAGCAAGTGGTCATCTGTCTAACTCTCTTTCTGTAGCTACTGCTATTCCCTTCTCTTGTGTGAATTTATTTGTACAGATGATTATTAATAGCAAGAAGTTTTTAATTTTTGCAAGTTTTATAAAAAATGTTGGAGCCTCTAGTTTTCAATTTGTATCACTGCAACATGGCTTGTTTGTCCAGAACCAGAAGGTCAAAAGACTTTTATCTAGATAAAATTATGAAACCTTATGCTTATGTATTAGCCTCCTCTCCAGAGAAGACTGGAATATTTTTTGCCTGAAGTCCCAATTCAGCAACTGCTCTGAAGAGATCCCTTTAAAAAGCAGAGCTATTTCTTCTCTAGGCTAGGATACAAAAACAAAACAAACAAAAGCTGAAAAATGCAGTTTTATCTGATTCTTAAGCAGCTGTGCTTTACAAGGCTCAGAAGTCCTCTGCCATGACTGTATGTGTGTGGTGTAGGCATCACTCTTTCCAGCAGCCACTGGAGGTGATGCTGCCACCTCTGCCTTTGGGTGTCCATTACATTGAGACTGGCATTGGTGACTTTTTGTGAAATAGCTGATTTGGGGTGATAAAAACACAAACCAGGAAACTTCCACAACTTCAGCTTTTGTTTTTTTTCTGTTACATGTTTTATGAATCATAATATTGGTAACATAATCTCATATCTTTGTCTAGATTTCTGTGGACTTCTGTTTGAAGAATGAAATGCATTTGCCTAATTCACATATGAAATCTTACACCCAGGGAAGCTAAGAAAGAATAATTACCCTGAATTTTACAAAATCACATCGTTCTTTCCAGAGCTTCTCTAAGGTTCTCCAACCATGTCCAGCTGGAAGGATTGTTACACCCTAATCAACCAGCTTCCCCTTTAGAAAATATTGGTTCATCCAACTAGAGCAGACGGTATTTTAGAAAAAAAAAATCCATATATTTCATTTTCTGCTATTTTAAAATCTAATAATCAATTGTGGTTCAGAGTAACCAAAGACAGTTAAAGGGTTTTAAGTGCTTAAGTATAGGTGGGACTGGATTTTTCTGACTTACAATGGCATTGGTAGAAATTGGCTTCCAAGAGATTCCACCAAATATACCACCTGATGCCTGCTTCCAGATCGTGTTTAACTTTGTAGAATCTGCCCCCTTGAATGTTAAGAATTAGGAGAATACTTGAAAGCCCTCCATTTCACTGTCAGTCAAGGAATTTGCTTGCTTCTCCCAGAAAGTTTAGAAAACTGTTGGGTTTTGTTTTGATTGATTTTTTTTCCCTTTCATTTTCTTTCATCAAATGTAGTTCCCAGTTTCTAATAAGCTTCAGAGCTGACAGTTCTGGAGTTACAACCAGTGTTGAGCATACAGGGGTGAATGAGGATTAATTTAAATTTAAAGAGAATTTTAGCTCAGAAGTGAGCCAGGTCATATTCCAAAAGAAGTGCACTGTATCCAGCCCCAGCGTGGTGGGCCACTGGCATCTGAGCTGAAGCTTACATGTTACAAGTAGTTTGTGTATCTAGGAAGGGATACTGCAGATAGATACCCTTATAATTTTTGAAACTTTTTTATGTTTTTAAGGTGAATTGTTCACCAAAAATTGTTCACCTGAAAATCTCTCATTTTCTGTTGCTGTTGGAGAAGAGATACTAGAGACAACTGAAAGCAAATTACTGTTGTGTGGCATATGGCTGGACCTGACAGTAAACCACAAACCAACCTCATTCCCCAGAAAGTGTGTCATGGAGGTATCTGTGTGTTGTTGCTGTGGAAAAGGAAGGCAGGGCTAGATGTCCTGCATCTGCTTTTCTTGACAACCCAACAGTGTGATTTCTCCTGCAGTAAAGTGTGTTGGAAAGCTTAAATAAGCCTTGTAGGAGCGTGGCTCATGACACAGGCTTGGGGCAGTGGGGACATGGCCCTTGTAAGTGAGGGGAACCTGGGGTGAGAAAGAACGCAGGTTCCCCTCTTATTTCACTGAAATAACTTCCCAAACAAGTTTTAAGTTTAGAACAAGTGGGGGAAAAATAGCTTGTGTGGGATCACCTGAATGACAGTGCCTTGCAGAGCAGGAGATCCTTGATATCCTTGATTTCCTGATGACACATCAGAATAACAGTTCTTTAACACTTACAGAGTATATCTTGTCTTTCAAACTTCATGAACATTAGCTAATTAATCCTCATAAAGCTTGAGAGAGTTGCATACATACTGTTATAAGCCATGGACTGACAAAGGACTTCACAGTTGTCACCACGCCTCAAGCTGTGGCTACTGCTGGCATCATCCAGGGCAGGAATTAGGATGATCTTAGTAAAAAGCATTCCCTTTCTCACCCCCAACAAGTGGCAGTTCAATGAGACTGTCAACAGTGACTTAGAAATTGTGATCCAAAACAAAGCTGGACTACTTCTATCTACCACAGCATAATATAGCCATTCACAGCTAATGCCTTTAACCAGGCAGGCTGTGGGCTGCAGCCTGGGGAACTGGGGCATAGGGTATCCAGGGGTGTACTCAGTCAAAATCCCAGCCAGACAGTGCCAGCTCTTACACTGCTGGAGCCATGCTATACCCTGAATTTTCATCTTGGCACCTCAGGGAAATGAAGAAGTAGATCCATAGTAGACATGCATAGAGAAAGTGAGCAGCATTGTAACTGCACAAACTGTCTGTAGCTTATATAGATATATGTATGTGTATATTTATACATACATATACTTTATTTTGCTTCTCTTCCTGCTTCTTCTAGAGCCATGATACCAGGGGTGAAGCAACTGTCTTGAAGCATCTTGCTGCTTGGATAAAAACACACCTGTTCCTCCTTAGCATAGATAAGGCCATCTGTGCACAGTAGATGTTAGATAATATTTAGGAGCCTTCCAGGGTACTAAAGACTGCACTTTCCTTGACATCTTGTGCTGTTCAAGCTCATGGCAGTGCTCCCTTTGAACTTGCTTACTTGGTATGTAGTTCTCCCCACTTGCATAAACTGAACTAAAGTGCAATTATGCATGTAAATAATATGGCCCAGGGAAGGCACATATAACAGAATCCATGCTGGTAGGAGCCAGCTGATGCCTGGACATCACAGCTCTCTGTGCTATGTAACAGTAGTTTGACATCTGTGTTGTTACATCCATCAGTCAATAAAGCCCAATCTGCCCACCTTTAGAGGGTGAGTTACATGTGAGAAACTGTTTTCTCTGTAGTTATCAGGACTAAAAGAGACCACTGGGATAGTGGGGACCTGCATGAAAACTGCTGTGGAAGATACGCCTTACGGAGCAGAGATGGATGTGGCTGCAAGGCAGCTGTTTTCTGCTTGACTGAAAGTCCGACCATGCACCCTGAAGGATGTTTGCTTTTGGCCTGCTGTTAAAGACCTAATTTAATGGCAATTCCACTGCCATCTCAGTGAATATCTTGCTCAGTGAGTCTATTTCCTCTTTATGTTTTCCTAATATTTAACGTAAATCTTTCAAATTATCACTGTTGCAATTACAATCTCATCTGTTACTTCTCCACAATTACTCTCTGTCCAGTCCATCATGGACATGGAAATTATTTCCTTTCTCTGTATGACAGCTTGGTTGTAGTTTAAGGATGCTGTTGTGTCCCATCTGGGACTTTTCTTTGATTTAAACAATCCTGGTTTGTTCAGCCTATACTTGCAGACGGTGGCTTCTAGAGAGCTGATCTATTTTGATCCTTCCATCTGCTATGTCCCTGGTTGTTCCAGGTCCTCCATGGGACATATTGGGGATGTGACCTCAGCAGTGCTGAGCCAACAAGCAAGAATTACTTCATATGTTTTTAATGTTACCCAGTGAGAGAACTCTGCTTTTTGGGTGTGTCAGTGTTTATGGGGAGCCTGGGTAGGCACAGACCCAGGTGTCAAGCAGGGACAGCATTTCCCAGTGGTCCAGAAAACAATTAAATTATATATTTACTATCTGATTTTTGCTTTTTTTCCTTTTTCATTGTACCAAAAGTAAGTAGTAAAGGAAAGTTACCTCTGTTAATAATTTTTTCTCATGTAACTTCCTAATTTAGGATTGCTGAAACGCAGCAGTACTAGTGATATCATGGCTGTACTAGAAAATCCATTCCAAAATTAACATACCCAAGGCTGGACCAAGTGAAGCAAACTAATTGTAATGGGTGAGTCATGATAAACTGTAGAAAAAAAGAAGTTCAGAATATTTAGCAAACATACCAAAGGTCACATGCAAAAGACACAAAGGTCAGTATGAGAATTATTATGTTATTAACGTCTTAAGTTTTGCTCCTTCAGAAACTAAGTCATGTAATCCTAATTGAAAATGAAATACAACTATTTTTGTGGAGAAAGACAAAACAAGCAAACTACATGGACACAAGTACACAGAAATACATAATTTTTACCAAAATACTGAATGTGGCCTAGGGGTGTTGCACAGGGAAGTGGCTGCAACTTGACCAGTGTTGATTTCCATGTGAAATGGAGGCACATTTTGACTGGAAAGTGTAAAGAGGAAAATAAATATCACTGTAAGAGTGAGGGGTTGTGTTTCATCAAAAGTGAACTGGTGTTTTGTAGACTAGAAAATTTTCTACTTTGGAAACAGTAAAGTGGGGGTCTTAACTATAGGTGAATGACCTTCATGTTTCACCTGCTTCTTCCACTTCCCCAGTCTTGACAAAGAGGCTGATGAACAGAGGCTCCTCCCTACATGTCACTTTTTGTTGCAGGAAATGAACATAACAAAATTTGGTGCAGGACCTTGTGAAAAGGAAAGGTGATTTTATTTTTTACAAATCTATTTCCAGTCCTTCAAATTCATTCTTGCAGATTGTTCATGTATGTGCACACACACATTTCTCACATGAGTTCACACTCACTCAAGAACCTTGTGCTTTCTGTGCTCAGGGAGGCAGGGACAAGAGATGCTGAGCCTTGACCACTTACCATATCTCAGCTTTTTCTTTTCTGGCAGTGACAAACTCCTCTTTGGCTAATCCTTTCATACTCTCTAGGAATTGAGAAATTACTATAGCATAATACATTGACCTCAAATCTTTCTCAGTCCTTGCTCCAAGGATGTAAAGCAGGGTTACTCCCCTTTATACTTATTTCTGTTCTAAGATTATAATCCTATTTCCTGTTGAGACAAAAGGAGGACAGTGGAAAAAACTGGGTTGGACTCGATGATCTTGAAGGTCTCTTCCAACCTGGAAAATTCGGTGATTCTGTGAAAACAGCTGAGGTACATCCTTGCTCCCATCTTGCTGTTACTAAAGTGCAGGATTTGTGCTGATGAACCCTATCTGATGGGCTTTATTGCAGTGTAGACAACTGGTCTCCAAGTGCTACCCCTTTCCACACTCCCCAGCATCAACAGCTCAATTTTTGCCAGTCACATGCTTGGTAACCAGCATGGGTTATTCTTTTAAACCTTGCTCTCATTTCTTACAGTACTCTGACACAGGAATTTCTATTCATAAGTCAGCTAGGTTAATCTTAATAAATATGTCACAAATGTCAACAGAGATGATAGTCTGCAGCCAGGACCTTGTAACTTGAGAAGTATTTCTTCAGACTCCCAGAAGCTCCTAACTCAGCAGAGGCTGCCAGATAGAGAGAGCAGGCTGATTCAGCCTAAGCACACCTCTCATCCCAGTGAGGAAGGAGATTATTGCTGCCATAGTAGTCACTGTTAGCCTCTGCATAAGACTGGATAAGAAGGGCATATGTTTATTTTATTTAGATAAAGCAAGGGCAAAAATTGTAGGCTGGCAGCAGTGAAAGCTCTTACTAAAGAAAAGAGCTATAGGAGAAAAATGCAATTCTGTGTTATCATTGAAGACATTCTTAAATTGTTTCACCATTTCCTGGCACAGAAGATTTGCCCCTGCAGCAGCCCACACTGCCCAAGGACGAGTGTATCCTGGGGCTTTCTCAGGGCCACAGCTTTCCCTTCTGCTGCTGAGGGTATACCTCACCTGAGGCAGGCAGGTGAAGAGCTGTCCCTCTCTTCTCTTCCCCTCCTGCAAGTCAGGCTATTTTGTCTTATCTCTAGACTTCCAGGCTTCTTGTGTTAAGGATACACTGGCAAAACTTTACAAATCGCAGCTCTTGAAAGAAAAGACATTTTATAATCACTTTATTAGAGTTACACTATCCATCCTACACTGAGCCTTTCTTAAAGATCAAATATGATGTGGCTGTTGGATTAAGAATCCATCTCTGTATACCTATATAGTTGGTTTTAGGGTGATACCCTTAGGTGTCAAAAACCCTCAGGTTTTTGAGGAGGAAAAGGATAATACACTAATAAAGTTACAATTACTGTGTTGGGTCCAAAATATAAATTCATGTGCCGGTTGTTACAACCTAGCTAAAGAGGGGGTAGGAAGGAATCCATCAAATTATTTTCCTGGGTTTTATATAGCTACTTCTAAGAGTTAAATTAAATGAATGTGTGTGTGTGTACTAGCTAGATTTATAGACTCTCCTTAAAATAAAAGTATTTCAGTCCTGCTGACAGAAAACAGAAACAGAAGGCAGGATTGTTTCACTCACATAGCTGGCTTCAACACTCATTTATTTGGATGTATTTGGCAATACTAGAGGGACTCATGCATGCTTCATACAGCCATTTCTTGGGACACTTGTGAAAATTTGGGGATTTCAGCCTTGAAGCAACATGAAGCAGGAAGGAAGCTAACACTGCAAAAATCATTTCCTTTGGCAAGTTCTACCCCTTCCCATGCCAGGACCCCTCAGTGAACCAAAGCCTTCAGGCCACCTCCTAGCTACCACACAAAGCTCTGGTTAATATCTGTGTATTTTTCATGTATTTTCTTTCCTCTGTTAGATATTTTTTGCTAGATCTCTAGCCAGGCCAAGCTAATGTAGCTTTGCTGGTTTGAGGTACTTGACCATGTAGCCCTCAGTCAACAGAAATGAAGTCCCTTATTCAGCTGCCAGTACATTATTCGAGCAGCAGGACAGTGTATGTAAGTATGCACAACAAGCAAAATAAATTATAAATGCACTAAACTTCATTATCTGGGGTGGCAGAGAGGGAAAGGAGAGATTTTGGCCAGTATCCAGTCCAACCAGGGTCTGCAATGCATTTCTGTCTCTTTGCAGGAATCCATGGTGGGCTTTGCAGGGCTTGCACCTTTGGCTTGGGCACCGCTGCCTCTGTGCCAGGTGCCACCTTCCAGTCTGCACAGACACCTTCTCTGTGACGGTCCTGTGCACCCTCCCTGTGGGACCTGAGCTCAGTGAGCCCCACCCTGAAGGGCTTTTCCTGCCTCCTAGTCATGCAGCCCTGCTGGGTCTGTGTGTATTTACCTCCAGCTTTGACCCGTGCAGGACTGATTTACTTTAATATGATGAGTGCTTTTAGCACCTTCATGTTTCCCTTCCTTGCCGTGTTCATTCCTCCCAGCCTTGCCTCTCTCTAAGCAAAGCAGTTCCTTCTCCACTGGACTCCCCGTGCAGGACAGGCAGTCCTTCAGGCTGGCAGAAATCCTTTCCCATCTGTTCAGGTTTGAATTCCTCTTGTGTGACACCCGCTACCTGAAGGGTACAGAGCTCCACAGGGGGTCCTTCTCAGTGGCTGCCATGGTATAGATGTTTCTTCGAGGATGAGAAAAATGCTTTCTGAATTCATTTACCGCAATCTAGGAGCGTGTATGATCATCTTTTAGAAGTACTCACCCTGCAGCTGAGTACCCTGCGATTTTATCTTCTTTAATTAATTTTCAGCTCTCCATCTATCTGCAAGAGTTTTGTTACCAGCCTTTGCTTTTCCAGATAAATTCAGCCTCTTTCTGTTTTTCAAAGTAATCTAGGTCTTCCTGCATGACATTCCAATCCTTTGCTGTGCTAGCCTACTTCCTAAATTTGTGACATCAAAACATTTATTGATATAAATATATATTTTAAAATTATATACTGAAATAACTTTCTTTTTCGTAAATTTCTCTGATGAAATTATTGTACAAGAACAGTCCATGAGCATTATTCTCAGCACTTGCCTCAGCAGTAACCTCTTTCAGCACAGTCCCTCCTCCTTCAGAAGAATATATTATTCAGTAAGCTCAGGTTGTATTTTATCTCATTTACTTTCACGTCCTCCACTTTTGTTTTATTTAGAAATTGTCCTAAAAAATTGCACAGTACTGATCTCAGAAAAAAACTGCAGAAACTTGTCCAGATTATTTTTCATTTGCCTTTCAGATGCTTGGTGCTACCACTGCTGTTATCCAGGGAGACAATGCCCCTTGACTGTGTCATTTGATGCCCTGGTTACTCGGAACCAGGGAGGGACATCACCTCCTCTTGTTCTCTCTCTCTGCAATGAACACGCCTTTAGGTTTGGAACCTTCCTTGAATTACCTTTAATCTTCACATCATTCCCATTTCAGAGCAGTTATGGGTTTTTATTGTTTTCTTTTTATTTATATAGCTGAGGAGCTATTTGTTATTTTAATTTTCTTTACAACTGTTTTTCTAAACTCTTACCTTCAAGTCAGTTTTCTCTGCTGATCTGTCTTTTTTTCAGTTTCATCTAAGTGCTTTGATTACTTAGACTTCAGGTGATTAACTTTGCTTTGTTTTAAAAGAGATGTGGGGTCTTGTGGCAAGAGACATGTCCCTTGCACAGGGATGTGTGACCTGGCAAGGGACTGAAGCTGTCCCAGACTTTCTTTTGCAGTGATATTGGGAACAGTGCTCTCTTGCTCCCTGGAGTGGGGAGAGGGAAAGTCCAGAGCTCCATAGTGTCTCAGGGATTTTTTGGCAGGATATACATAGGATGATCTCCATATTTCAGGAAGGCTGTGGTAATCTGGGATGTCTGATCTCCCTATGAGAGACAGCCATTTTGAAGTTATTATTCATCCTGCTAGATCTGAAGCGCTTCATTAGAAGTTGTTTTCCCAATTTACTAAATTTCAAAACCTCTCTAAAGTCAAATCCCTGAGTTATTTGATCAGCTTATTTTCACTAGTTTTTTCCTGGTAGTTTGTTCAAGAAATAGTAACAGGTCTATTTTTGTTCATTATTTGATTTAATTTTAACTGAGCTAGTCCACGCCCACTCAGTGCAAAATTTTGTCTATGATTAGCTCTTGTGTGATGCATTTCCCTGCTCACCACTGCATCTTGACTCAGTGTCTCTGAAGAAATCTGGGACTCCTGATGCACAAGTATTTAAGCTGTAATAATGATGGTGGTGTTCGTTCTCCAACTGAGGCATAGGATGTGACATTTCTGTGAGAGCATTATTGGGTATTAGAACTTTCCTGATACTGTTCCTGGGAGCTGTCAGAGACTTAGTAGAACCAATCTTTACTGTTGTTGCTCAGATTTACTTTAATCCCAGCAGATTGCCTCTCATCCATATTGACTATTCTCTTTCCTTTATGAACAACCATATCATGTTAATCTGCCATGATAATCTCTATTTCCATGTTTCCTGCACAGCACGTACCTTCCAAGGACTTGTGAAATTTAAGTGATTTAATCAAATAATTTTTAGGATAATGTTTTCCTTAGGCTTTTCAAGTCCTTTAATGTGCACTAGTAGAGACTAAGTAGCCCTTTCAGTAACTTTTCTTAGCCTTATCTTCTGCCTTAGGCTGACAGAGAATAGAGGCACATACTTTCATCTGTGAATCATGCAGTGCTTCAGTTATACCCTTTCTTTTTCTTCTTGCACTGAAGTTTACTGGGAGATCTCAACAAAAACATTAATCATTCCCCCCACCCCCACCTCTCTTTAAAGCTTGTTTTACAGATTAAAAAAAAATCAGTAAAGTCATCTCTTGGAAACCTGTTTTCCTTGTGTGAGGAACAGGTATTTCTGGGTCTTTATTGGGAATATCTGAGCTGTACAAATACTATGCTAATGATCACCACCCCTTTGGAGGAAAGGAGTGCTCTTAGCACCTTTACCACATATCATCCATGCCTGAGGCACACCAGAGACCCAAGCCTCCTTGGTTTTCCCTTGACCTTTATTATGTACTCCACTTTCCATCTACTATGAGTCACTCATAAACCTAAGCTAATTGGGACAAACGTGAAGAACTAATCTTCAGTTCATAAGATGAAGTAGATTAAATAATGAAGGCATTGATGCCACTTACTTGTTCTGATTTGTATGTGTTTAGACACATTTTGAAGTCAACAGGGAAGTATACACAACTTGTTAAGCTCAAATATTTCCAGGTTATTATTTTTTCTTTTCTAATAAACAAATTCATTTGCAAGTAACCACAATCAAGCAACCCCAAAAGAAAATATTTATACCATGTTGGCAGTTGAAACAGTTATTTAATTTGCAATGGGTGTCTGTTGTCAGGTAAATCCTCAATAGTGTTTCTCATTTTCAGATTATTTGTGTAATCTTTATGATTTAAAGAATCATAGAGTGTCATAGAAAAGTATCCATTGCAGTTTCTGCAAGTAACTGAGATTAGATAACCAAGTTTTCTGGAGCTGTTAGCCATATATATTCTAGAAAAATTGGGGGTTTCTTTGTGTTGTGAAGTCAAAATAAACCTGCTAAAACATAGCAGTATATGTCAATTTCCTAAAACTCCCTATTAAGTTCTCTTTGCCTGTAGCTCCTCCAGCTGCAGGGAAACAGGGTTGAATGGCTCAAGAAAGTAACATTTCTAGCACCCTAATACAAAACAGTGCAGGGCCATATCGTGAAAGCAAAGCTCATGTGTCATGAAGAAAGTTTTATTGAATCAAGAACTTGCTGTCAATTGTACTTTTCAGTTATGGAAGCCTGATGTTTATTGCAGCACCACATTTTGTGTAAGTTCCTTCCTGATTTACAATAATTCACATTGATAGACTTCTAGACTGACACTGCCACCACAAACGATAATTGACAACAACTTCAGCTTGATCTTTCAGTGTTGGTTTTCAAGGATTTGAGCCAAGATCTATTCACCACAAGTAAACCTGGGAGGAAGTTTACTTACTATGAATATTAATAAATGTTTATCTACTTAATTTGTTAAGCAGAATTTTGGTCTGTTTACATGACATCAAGCCTGCTGGCAACAGACGGAGTACACCCGTCTCAAAGGGGCAAAAGGACAAGAACAACATTGAGTTGCTGGAGTGCATCCAGAGAAGGGCAAGAGAGCTAGTGAAGGTTCTGGAGCACATGAGGAGTGGCTGAGGGAGCTGGGGTTGTTTAGCCTGGAGAAAAGGAGACTCAGGGGGGACCTTATTATTCTCTACAACTACTTGGAAGTAGGTTGTAGCATGCTGGGGGTTGGTCTCTCTTCCCACATAACAAGTGATAGTACCAGATAAAATGGGCTCAAGTTGGGCCAGAGGAGGTTTAGATTGGACATTAGGAAACGTTTCTCCACAGAAAGGGTGGTTAAGCATTGAAACAGGCTGCCCAAGGAAGCGTGAAGTCATTATCCCTGGAAGTGTTCCAAAAAAATGCATAAATGTGGCACTTGGAGTTTTTGTGATGAACATAATAGTGTTCGGTTAATGATTCTACTTGAAAATCTTAGAGCCCTTTTCCAATCTTAAGGATTCTATGATTTAATTTAGAACATTGAAAATGGTGATGTATGGGTGAAAAGAAACACCAGTCATGTGCCCAATTAATCTCACAGATAAACTTGGTTCTTTATGGTGAAATCTGGAAACAAGGAAACAGCAGAATGGAGAGTGCATAAGCCAATGACAAGTGGTGCTTCTCTGTTCTCTCTAATAATGTGACAAAGAGAAGATGTTCAGCTTCACCTTGAAGTCCTTCTCCTGCATTGCTCTTATGCAATGGAGTGAACCTCTTCAATTTGCTTCTTTCTTTTTATTCAGACTAATATGGAGGTACTAGTGGAAGTGATTGAGACTAAGGGGTGTAACAGCATCTTCTCACTGAAGAGCCTTCATGGAAGCTGAGTGCATGACTCCCCAGCATAATGAGAGAATGCACAGCAGAATCATATTTTTGGGTGTAAGAAAAACAGGAATAGCCAAGGCATTACATATTGCTAACATGCTTGCATTTTCCAAGTTACAGCATATAAACGCATTCTTTAGTTTTCTATTTTTTAATATAAAGCCTGCACTACTCTTGCTTGTGATCCCTGAAAAATATGTGGTTTGTGAGATTGTCTCTTAAAAGCACTCGCATAAATTCATGATATGAGCAGCAACACCACTGGTGGAGTGGTAGGCTTAACAAGTCTCTTTTCTGGCATAAGCTCTTCCCTCTCTGAAAGTATAACCATAAAGGCCAGAAGTCCTTCTTGAGGAGGGCTGATGCTGCTACCCCTCTACACCAGCTGCCTGTGCTGCCTTGGCGGCTGGGTTGCACTCCCCAAGCAGCACAGCTGGTGCTTCCCTAACATTCACTGTGGAGAGGTGTGGCAATGCTGCTGGGGAGCCTCCCTCTCTCGTGTACCACCAGCTGTGGCTGGCTCTCCCTTTCCTCAGGCGGCTCCACAGAGTCATCTCCTTGCTGGACCAGCACAAAAATTCTGTGCTCACACAGTGCAAATAGGCTTTCAGTCTAGCCCCTGTCCTCCTTCACAAGCCAGCCCCAAGTACAGAGTCTGTACTGGACAGTTCCCAAGGCAGGCCAGTCTGTCGAGCCACTGGGGCTCAGGCCTTCCACACAGGAGGGTGAAGTAGCTGCAATCCCCAGTAGGTGAGGACTGTTGTGCTGGGATGCCACTTTTTCCACCAGCCCATGTGCAGAGCTCAGCCCCTCCTCAGCCAGCCCTTTACAACTGGTTTTTCAAAGGGCCCCTTGCATGCTGCTGCTCTCATGCTGCTGGCCGCTCTCACCCAGCAGGCACAGCAGCCTGGTGAGACCTTTCCTTGCAATTTCCGTGCAATGGTATATGTTAGATAAGCCTTAAATAGACTGCACCTACCTCAGTAAGTAGCCTGAAAGTAGCATACCACAGAAAAGAAACCCCTTTTTTCCATCAAATTAGATGTTAGGCATAATGCAAGCAGCTTTCTCCTTCATCTACACCCAGATTTCATCACTGAAGTCAATTGGAGCTGCACCTTTACAATTAAGAAAATAATTTGACCCAGTTAAGTGTCACAGAACAGACTTCAGTGGATTCTACAGACTGAAGAGAGAGCAGAATGTTACCCATTGAATTTACTATCATGTTTGTTTTGAGAGCTAAATTATTCTTCCTAATTCTGCTAGCAGTGTAATATGCTGTCTCAGTAATGGAAAGCATATGAAAGCAAGCAGATGGTGAAAGCAGAAAAAAATCCCAGCATGTCCTGATAATGTAGTAAGCAAGTTCATTTTTTTGGCATTAGGCTTTCATAACCAAGGCATGGTGATAACAAGTACAGACACATTTTTAGAGCGCAGTTCATCAAAAAATACAGCCAGTTTCATTGCAGGGCAATGGAAGATTACTTTTTGATACTTCTATATAGATAAAACCTAGATGTGAATGTTGTTGAATTAGACCCATCATTTATTATTGCTAGAAGATGAGTGACAGAACAGATACTGGTCAGAATGATTCCATCACAGCTCCCGTGTTCTCTCATATCATTGCAAATGTAGGGTCTTTTGCCCATTGATTTGCAAATATGCAGCCATCCTGCATTACAGAAATACCACAGACCCTTCAATATAGGTTGTGATCACAGAGGCACTGTTGGAAATTTAAAAAAAATTATTTTCCTTTAAAAGTATGCACCCTCCAGGTTGAAATTTTGAAGTATGAGGATGTTGCTTCTTGGATATTTGTGTATATCTGCAGTACATGAAGCTCCCAGTCTGACTCCAGCAGCCTCTTGCTTCTCCTACCCACATGTCCCATTCTTTCAGAACAGAAGGCAGAACAGCCTCAGTGGGAAAAATACCCATTTGTTTAGCAAGTCTGAGAAAATTGAGACAACCTTGACTTGCTGGCTGAGCAAAAGGCCCTGTATGTGGTTTCTGGAGAGGACCCTATCTAGCCTGATGACCTTCAGACTACGTTTTTAAGTCTCAGGACAAAACATGGGCAGAAACAATGCCAGATTCACCACTTACCATTTAAGATTTGTCAAAGGAGGGATAAATTAATCTTTGTTATGATTTTTGTTTGAAGCAATGAGGCAACACCTTCATGTAGCTGCAACCTGGACCAACCTTCAGCTTCCAGGAGTTTGTTTCAGACAGAACAACTGGGGAGGAGAAATGAAAACCACTGCTGCAGTGCTGAGTTCAATGCCAGCGTAGAATTGAGGGGATAAATCCAGATCTGACCTCACTGATCTCATCTGTTGGGAAAAGGGGTGAAGAGAAACTGCCCCATTTCTCATGAAAGTATCTAGTTGGTTACAATCTTTTTTTTTTCCCCACGTTGCACTAGTGCAGCACACTGAGTAATGTGAAGATTTAATTTTTTAAAAATACATCATATGCGCTGATTCATTCTTGACTTGAAGAAAAAAAGGCAAAAGTGTGGTTTTGATTGTTTCATTCCATCTGAGGACCATGTGTTTTCTGCTTCCTGAGGAAAGTTTTCTCCCTTTATAATTTTAGTATTACTGATTTAACCTCCCAGGAGGTTTCTTCCAGATTTCTTTTAGTATCTTTGGGATGTGGTGGTGACATAATTCAGATTTCTTTGATATCCTTATGTCCCCTTCATTTTATTACTTGGGCAGGACATGGGCAGGGCAGGGAAGAAATGGAATTGACAATCTTGTCCTCAGGTCACAGCTGTTTTCCTGCTCCTTTGGCTGTGGCACCATTTTTCCTGACGTCACCTCCCCTTTCCAGGTCTTGGAGACATGGCATAGCAGGCAGGTGACCTTTGCTGCCAGGGTCAAGTGGCTTTGACAGCCTGAGCTGGGGCAAAGCCTGAGCATTCCTGCCGGCAGAGCCTTGGGCAGGGAGTGACCCGGGGATGGGCCCCAGGACACCTGCCCAGACCCCCATGCCAGGGCAGTGACGGGCTGGGCAGAGCCCCTGGCTGAAATGGCTGTCGGGACACTGGCAGCAGGTCATGCCAGAGTGTCACCTTCCTCTGCTGTGCTGCCGTTCTGTAATCCCTGCATCTCTTACAGGACAAGAGCCTGAGGTCCCTCCTGCAGAGAATCGAGACCTTGATCCCAAATTGCTTAGTCTGAGCTCAACAAGCCTGTTTTCAAAGCAAAGCCTGCTCTCTGTGAGTAAATTTCCCTTTCAATTTTTCCTTGAAAATCCTGCAGCAAATGGCTTTAAATGCAGTGTCTGTGTGTAACTGCTCTTTTTGGTGTGTTTCCCGTAATGAGCCATAACATATGTGTGTGTCTTTACACACCTCGGAACAATGCTATGCAAGCATTAGGGGATTTTTCTAACAACTAGGGAATGTGCTGCTTTTCACAGCTCACCCAAACACTCCTGCCTGATAAGCCTGCCTGCAGAGGGACGTTATCTGTATTTCTAGGATCAGCGGAAAAGAGAGAAAAAAAAAAAAAGTGGGAGGCATATCTGAATATTTTAAACTGCTAATTCTGATGCAAACAAGTCAAATAGAGGACACTTCTTGGATGGGGAAGCCTGAGGAGGTGTGTTTGTGGAGCTGTAACACTGTCCAGAGAAGGAAGTTCAGTGAGAAGCGCAGAACCTTGAACTCTCTGCCGTTTTTTATCTCTGCATCCTTGAGTGAACTGTTCTGTTTCTCCCTCTGGCAAGTACAATGCCACTATACCCTCCAGTATAGCCACCCTCAGACATTCTAATGCACAGTAAGTGAATTAAAACCACAGCAGTGCCATATGTACCTTGCACATGTGTATAACAGTGCAGGAGCTGTATTTGCCCCAGTGATGGCCTCCTGTGTTCATTAGCACAGGGAAGTGCAGCACGCAGATGGTCATGAGCCATCGCTCACCATGGCACAAGCAGCACCTCCAGAGCTGTGCAGGCAGGATGCTTTCCCTGAGCCTGACTTCCCCTGAGCCCCTGACTCCTGAACTATGCTAGTCAGAAATGTTCTATCCCTGGGGCTCAGAGAACATCTTTCTGAAGAGTAAGAATTTTGTTGCGTTTCAGAATTTTACCTGAAGCAACCTAGCCTGCACTAGCTAACAGGCATTAGACCAAGTCCTTCATATTTCAGTATAGAGCTGCACTGGTATTCAACACATTGCATTTTTCAGGAATAGACATTTCCAGGAAATGTAGCTGAATGTTTTTGGCTAGTGGTGGTTCTTCCATCTTTGGTTACTGTCAAAAGCAAAAGATCTTGCTGTAATCCACCTTCCTGGTGAGGATGAGCCTCTGAGACAACAGTGTTTCTGCAGGAGAAGTGAGGCAGGAAGCAACACTTGAGAACAGAGGACTGTATGCTGGGCAAAATATAATGTGCATCTTTTTTTTGAAAAATCTGTAAGTTCAATTCT
Source organism: Cettia cetti (assembly GCA_013401135.1). Classification (NCBI taxonomy): domain Eukaryota; kingdom Metazoa; phylum Chordata; class Aves; order Passeriformes; family Sylviidae; genus Cettia; species Cettia cetti. The sequence continues at coordinate 9,523 of VZUI01020462.1, read as the reverse complement.
AGCTTCAGCAGGAACACAGCACCAACCTCCTGATCGTGCCCAATGCTAGCACCATAGCACCAGCTCCACAGCCCTGCCCCACTCTCACCTGGACCGTGTTATTCTCTGCAGAGGTTTTTGTCTGCCCCAAAGTCAGGAAAATCAGTTATAGTTCCCACAAAAAGAAAAAATCCAGGTATTATGAACAAATACTGTAAAACAAGTAGTTGCACAAGTGTTTCTCAGTAGATGCATGAGAGATCCAATGGTACAGCAGACTTGAAGGTGTTGTCTGCAACCTCCAGACCTGCCCCTGCAAAACCTGAGCATAGTTGAAAGAGGGGCTTGGGGGTAAAACCTTTTGGCAGCTGATGCCAGGCACCAGATGTTCTGGGGTAGCTGTGAAGTTTCTGGTGACTTGAGGCTAGAATCCTGGTATTGGAGAAGGTGGAAACCACACTGTATGTCAGAGCCAGTGAGCAGCAGGTGTCTGCTGAACTCCTTAGCAATGCAAGCTAACCAGCCTCCTCACACAACACTTTGTCTTCTGCTCTATTTACTGCCCTCAAGTGGACTTCATCATTTTGGTAGCTGAGGGCTTCACACTTGTTAACATTTATCTCTGCAGAAGCTCTGTGAAGTAAGGAAGAACTGTTATCCCCACTTCACAGGTGAAGACTGAACCAGTAAGAGCCCATACATCCACTCCAGGGTCTCAAAGAGTCTGCAGCAGAGTCTGTGCCTCCCAAGTCTGAGGGTCATAACCTCATTTTCCAGTAGTGACAGAAAAGATACAGAACCAAAATTTCACAAGTAAATAAGTGCCAGGACCTGCTGGCTGGAATTCGCTGGCTGTGGCCTCCTGTCTCCAGCAGCGTTCATATTTTCCTCTGTTGTTTCAAATTTTTTTTGTAGAGTTATCTTGTCTAGTCTAAACAATGGTTCCACTTGCTCTTAAGAGCTGTACTCTGTGAGGGAAAATGTTGAAATTTGTTATTATCCCCAGTGTTTGGGCATAGACACAGAGGGGTGGATGCTCCACAGTCAGGACACTACCATCTCTTCACTACCCCAGCTCCACTCCATCTGCAGTTGCACAGTGCAAGAACCACCACCAGCCCCTCAGTCCCTCCCCACCTGTTCCAAGGCTGTTCTCCTTTCCCAAGCACAGGGACACTGATATCTCTCGGGTGACAAGGACGTGTGTGGCGTCAGTGGCATCAGTCCAGATACATATTAGTGGCAGAAGAGAGGAAAAACTGTGATCTACATTCTGAGATGACCCACCACAGAGGAAGATCCAAGCTGTGATGTTCCTGCCTCTGGATATGCTGTCTCTTAAAGCAGGAGTTCAGCTCTGTTTCAGTCCTATCCATTAATAAAAGCCCCAGGTGCTACTGGAGGTACTATCAATGTCTGCTTTGGCATGTGAAGTGTCACATCACTTGCCTCATTGCCTTTAAAGCAGTAAATCTCTGTTTATCTTGATGGTTAATTAATAATGAAAACCAGTGGCCAAATCAGTTATCTGAAAGAGGCTAAATGATAACTTGCTCCACACCCTATATAAGTCAGGCAGATAGCTTCAAAGCCCTTATTGGCTCCACATGACTGGCTCTATCCAGAGTGGCTGGAACAGGCCAGCATACAGTGCTCGGTCATCCTGGCATGTCCAAGCCATCCTGCTGCTGACCAGCCAAGGACACATGGGTATTTCTTAAGTTTCCACTGTGGTTAGACAAAGCATCCTGTGACAGTTTATGAACAAACAGCAACTGTATTTAGCCATGCCTTAAAATTTGGTAAATGTCCTACCCAGCTATCTCAAAGCATTTCACAAACCTGGTCCTTCTCTTGACTCACAAATTCATTGCAGTGGGTAAGAAGGCTTCATAGGGATTTCTTTGTGTTTTTCCATTTTCCACCTGCAAATTGGGAAGAAGGCTTTTCAGCCATTTTTTGTGATGGCTCTGCAAGGAGAGTGTTGTTTAGTATCAGATATCAGTAGCAGCCTGACACATTGAATTCAGCAAGGGTATGGCTGGCTCTGCTCTTGCAGCACTCATGGAGGACTCAGCTCCCAGATGAATTAAGACTCTCTGTGTGACTGAATTATTTTGCATATTCCTGCCTCACCTGTAAAATGGAGACAATAATATTTCCCTGATTTCATGAATTTTGTGAGATAGTACATTAATAGTATTGAGACCATCACAACACCATGCAACAAATAATTCTGCAATAGCCACACACAGAGCATCCATTTGCATTTGTATTCAGCAGACTGTGGAAGGAACCAGACTATTAACACCTCTACTCTTGGGCAAAATGCTTGGAGACCACATTCAGACATCCAGGTATCTGCTGAACTTCATGGGGTGTAGTGTTCAAGTTTGGGCTTGAATGTAGATTGCACAGCTAATTCCTACTTAATTTATAAGAGCCTGAACCTCAACATGAACGCCAACCACTGACTTATTAGGAACCTGGATCAGCTGCCCATTTTGTGCCTTGGATCTATGTCTTGAAATTACTCTGTCTGCTGCAATCTACTCTGAATCTCCTCCTTGTTTCTAGAGGAAGCAGGGAAACCGGTCACCAGACTACTTCCAGTCTTTTCCAGGATTACAAGTCAGGGAATGGTGGGTAGATCTGGTGATTTCCATGCTACAATTTAAACCAGATGGTTAAATTGTAACCTTGCAGCATAAACATTTAAGCAAGAAATGCAAAAAATTGGCAGAAGTTTTATTTCTTGATTAACTGTGTTTATTATGACTTACATTTCTTAACAAGAAGCACATAAAGCTAGTTTACAAGATAGCGTGATCACGGTCTTTGATTCATTCCAATAAAATGTGGAGGTTTTGTTTTTGCTGTACAGTATTCCAGCCCTACTGCTTTAACAGGTACAGGGGCTAGTATCTGTGAGCTTTCCCTCTTGAGAAAAAACAAGGTGAAGACACAAAATGCAGCAGCTGTTGATAGCCAGAGCCATTGGGATGTGAGTAGGACAGGAATTGTTGCAGGAAATGAGAGGGAGGATTTAACCTGAATCAAACCTCAAGGCAAAAACTATGAACCCACAAGTCCACACTGTATTTTATTGTTTGTTGGCACCATGTTGTGTACTTACAGTTCCTTCATTTTGATACAGGTACCAATACCTGAAAAGTATTGAATATGTGGCTAGCATACTGAACATAATAGAATAGTGGTAAAAATCTCTTTCCTGTTCATTTACCCTTTACATACGTGAAAGACAAGACAGTATCAGAAGCAGAGGCAAAAAAAGAGACCTAGATAATTAGATGCCACTCATCTCAGAACTTGAAAGCCAGTGAAATAACTAAGATGCTGTGAAAAAATATCTGCCATAATTAAAATGGCTCATTGGTGAGAGTGTGAAGGCCAGTGAAGGCCAGTGTTAGGGCCAAGTTACATGGGAATTTCAAATCACAGGCTTGCAGGATGAATACTTAGCTTGAATGGCACACAGCAAATTAGCACACCACCACAGCAGACCTGAAGCTCCTCCTCCACAGCCCTGGACACCAGTAGAGCTAAAATTGACATCATTTGCCCAAGCCATGTCTTGGGAAGTTGTGAGGAACAGCCATCATGGCAAGTAAAGCCTCAGGTTTTTACAAATTCCAAAGTAATAGAGATTGAGAGATTAATGGTCTGCTTTTCACTCTTTTGACTTTAATGCATGTGCTGTCCTACCCAGGTCTTAGGCACTGTGGCAGGCCAAAGCCTCTGAAGCAGATTTAGGGATGGAGTGGCTGAATTTGCTGAACTGGCAAAGAGCTCTGGGAGATCAGTCAGGACAGTTGCAGAAGCCACTTGGAGCAGCATCATAGCCCTTTCTAACTGTTCCTTAGCCACAACAAACTGGGATGCTCTGTATTTTTAATCCATCTCTGTGTTAAATATTTGCTTGAACCACCTCAAGAAGGGGTCTGTGCTGAGCAGGGTTACCTTTTTCTGAAGGAGACTGGTGCTGTCACACAGGGCATGATGGTGGCTCAGCAGCGTCACTTCAGAGGCAAAGCAGAGCTACACCAGGGAGCAAAATCCTTAACCCTGCCAAAGTCAGATGTAGGAAAGTGCCACTGCCTGTGCTCAGCAGCATGGTGGGAGGGCAGCACAGAGGGTGCCACAATAAGAAGGATGAGAAGTGGGAGAACCACAGAGAAGGGAAAAGGCCTGGGAAACAGATGCTGATGTGAACGAGGAGGTATAGTGAACATGCCTATGTCTCAGGCTAGATCTAGAACAGCCAGAAAAACTGAATGAATTTTTGTGGTTGCAACCAATGTAACAACCTGTAACTGCTGAGTAAATTCCAGGATGACTGATCAAAGAATTGAAAAGAAAAACTAATTTTACAAAACATTGAAGACTACCATGCTTCCTGATTCCTTCAGAGAGATAGCTAGGGCTAACTTTGGAAGTTGCAGAACAACTTCATAAATGTTTTCTGGTGGTTTTATATTATTCTAAATTCTGCTTCTCAATACTTAGCATTTTTTTTTTCCTACTAACCATAAAGCATCTGCTGTCTTGTATCCTGGTTACATGTGATTAACACATAACCTTATTTTTCACAGTCAGTTTTTCAGCGTTTCTGCCACTGAAGATCCTCTTCTACAGCTTCAAGTTGAAGAAATCTTTGTGGCAGAGTTGGTATTGCCTGTAATAATTTATGAATGTGATATGTTGACATGTTTATTGTGTGCATACACTGAGCTACTTCAATAGCTGGATTGTCAAGACGTGTACCCAGGAGAGAGAAGATGGATCCTGGCATACATTTTTGAGGAAACACTTGGGAAACAAAGCAAGAGCTCCTCACTGTGATGTTTTGGCTGGGCCCCTGTTAGGCTCACTGGAGAGATTTCCCTGGGAGAAATGTGGGCGCCTGCAAAGCAAGACATGGAAGACCCCAGCGAATTTACAGAGGACCATTTAAACAGACATTTTTGTGAGCAGGATTCCAAAAGGGGTTGAAAGTGCTCATATCTGTAGATGTTTAATTTAGTAGACGTTGGCAAGACTACAAGAAAAGGTGCATGCAAAATATTTTTTTACCACCATGCTTTATTTCATTGGTTAAGTGGCTCTTCTGTTTTAAAAATGTTTCTGTCATGTGGGAAGGCTGAAGGTCTCTCTTCTCATGTATGTGTGTGAGCTTGGAAAATGCATGGGGTATGTAGGCTGGAGCTTGTGTTTAGTACAGTATGTGGGAATCAGATTATCCCATGCATGGAAAGGTAAAACTTCAAGGCCTGCTATAAGCAGAAGGCAAGCAGAAAGGTCACTGACAACCAAAGATATAGCAGTAACCATAAGAAGACTATCACCTTTCTTATAAGTCCTTACAAATAGTTCTACTAATGACTTTTATTAAACAATTAAGCCTTAGCATTCAAGAGATTCATATTTGTTACAAAAAAGCTGTCCCATTAACACAAAGTACAAGCTGAAACAAAGCTAATGAGCCTTAATACTTGCAGGATAATTCAAAGTTTAAAGGTGGTATTAACAAAAATAAAATAGGAAAGATTGGAGAACTCCAGTTTCATTGTCCACTAGAGAACCTGAGTTTTTTCCTTTTGGATCATAAAATTAAATCTATTGCTCAACTCTTACACTGTTACTAAAGCAGTGCAAAAGCACATATATGTGCATAATTAAGTACCCCTATGTGACCATAAAAGGTCTCACTGGCTGTTCCAGGGGAAGGCGAGCGGGACTTGATTCAGCAGCATGAAAGAGGGAATGGCATTACTGTAATCTCCCTGTATTTCTTTACTTTGATGGGGCTCAGCCTTATGTGGTAGAGTGATGGGATCTACAGCAGTGGCAACTGTGTTCCAGTGCAGAGTCTGGGCTGTGTGCCCTGTGCATCTGAGACACAACAGCAAATTGGAACTGCACAGGTATTTATCCTATGGAAATCATACCTCAAATCAGACACGCAAAAAACCTGAGGCACTGGGAATATATATCACATACAACTGAAAAGTTAGGTGATTTTTTTATTTATTTGCCTTCTGGTTTTGCAATGTCAGTTATGAATGGAAAATGGGTAAGTGGAAAAAAGTCACTTAGTCCTGCCCTTGAAAATGTGATCTAACTTAAAGCATTGGCATTTCAATCTTTGTATTCAGATGAAGAGACCAAACAAGTTCAAGAAATAAACAGGGTAAACAGCACAGCCAAAAAATTACATTCTGGAAGTGACAAGTGAGCAGTTGTATGGTGACCAATCTCCTACCATAGTTATGCTCAATTTCATGTGGCCCCCATTAGCCACACCACCTGTCCTGGGAGGTCCCCACACGTCCCAGTCTTGATAAAAAATTAGGAAGTAAAAAAAAAAAGGAATGGGTATCAATGTAACACAATGGAGTTGGGGGCAGGGCACACACAGGAGAACTGTTCACATCTCATGCAACACCTAGCTCCACTCCTTGATAAATAATCACGTCTTGCTACAGCAAGACCTTGAAGAGGTGCAAGGAGTTTTATAGACGGACTCAGAGCTACTCAGTAGATGCAGTCAAGCTCCTTTTGAGCTGCCTCCCCTGTGAGACTGGAGCCCTTCCCAAGAGGGAGCCCTGTGGCAAAGGGCCTCTCATCTGTCTGACCCTGGAGCAAACGGCACCATTGTGTCAACGGCAGAGAGGAGGCAGCAGAGACATTTTTTCCTGAGGTGGGAGAAGAGTCACCTGTGCCCTGTGGCTGCTCTGGGGGCTGCAAACTTGGGCCAAGAGACAGAAATAACCCAGGAGTTGTTAGCTGGAGAGCTTGGGTTTACAGACTCTCCAGGAGAACATGGCTTCATGACAAACTCCAAGGAAAATTAGATAAAATGAACTGATGTGGACATCAGAAAACTTCTACAGCATAAATCATAATTTCTCCCCAGTTTGGAGAGAGGTAAGAATTTCATCTCCATTAATTTAATCCGGCAGATAGAGATAACAAAGCAGGCTCTACATGGGAGAGTTAACATTGCTTGGATTGATACAGAGAGACAAGATGCACTTGCAGGCATAGGAAAAATGCATCTCTGAGAAAATTTCCACTATTAATATTTTTCCCTTGCAAATGTGGGTCTTCTAAAACACTCTTTTCTTTTGGAAGGATCTAAATGAGGAGGAGGTGGGAAGTAGAGCTACAAAGCATGTAAGAAAGCCTCAAATACATGAGTGGGAGGAAGGAGCAAGAAATGAAAGAATAATGAAGCTTGCATCACTGAAAGCAAACAACTGAAGGGAAATGCATGTACTTGTGGCTACATTTTGAAGGAACTTCGGCTGAGATTTCAAACAGATGTGGTTAGCATAGATGCAGGCACAGAGTAATTCAGATAATCTAATCAAAGAACAAAGAAATGTTAAAACTGATTTCATTAGGAAAAATACCTGCCTTAAAGTTAATGGGTAAGCACAGGAAAAGATGCCTTGTTTGCATTGTTGATATGAAGTAGCCCTGAGAGGATTATCAGCACCTGTAGTATCCAGGTTCATTACAAGACTTGGGCATTGCTTCAATGGGGCCAGGATTTTACCCTTCACGGAATCTCTGTTGGCATCTGTGAGATTTCCTTATATGATAACATTGCAAACAGGTATCTATATTTTTAAAAACAATTAATAGAAATCTTGTTATTAACATGGTGCCCAGGGTCCCCAGCTCCAGCTGCATCAATAGTTGAGCCCAGAGGTTCAGCTACTCTTGGAGTGTTGTCACTAAAACTAAATCAGGTGTTTCTACTTTGAGAATTTCTCCATCACTCCAATGGTTAACCCTCTGAACCAGGAAAGAAGCCTGGAAAAGGAACCTGGAGTTGGATTCATTCCACACCTTTTGATTTTTGTCAGTGCTTTGCTGTGAGGGCATTCACCAAGCCATGCTGATCTACCTGACACAGTCTTTGAAAATTTTGCAGAGCTTTTGCAGAGCAGTCAGTAGAAAACTTTCAACTGAACTGAACAAGGAACCTGTGTGTCTTACACAGGAATCCTGTGGGATGGGATTGTCTCTGTCTCACCTACAAAATGAAAACTTTAAGTTTGCTCAGGAAACCCCAAGGTTTTATATTCACTTTGGAATAAACTGAGCCCATCCACCCATTGAAGAGGCAAATATCAACAGGAGGTTTTGCCATCTGCACAGACAAGCAATGCTCAGGGATATAACTGGGACCAAGATGGGGGCAAGCAAAAGTTTCACACTAGCAAGTTTCATTCCAACAAATGGAAAGATTACGCTGCTACTCCAACCTATACTGGCTTTCCAAAATCAACTTGGAGACAGCAAGAAAAAAGGGCAGAGGAACAAATTTCCATTTCCTAGTAAAGCTATATTTGATACAGATAGAAACCCCCATTCCTTTTCTTTTTTTCTAATCTTGTCATCAAAATTCAAAGTTGATACTTTTTGTACATTGTTGTGCAGTATGCTGGTGCAAAGTCTGCGTCTCCACTGCAAAGCACGCTGATCTAGGGTTGGCAGCCCTGTAGAGTAGTGGAGTTTGGGTAGGCAGGAAAAAGAATTGGGAGGATACAGCTGTCATTCTGTCCTATGTCCAAGCTTTGTGTCCAGGAAAGAATGTATCCCTTGGAGGAAAAGAAAAAAATCTCATCCCATCCTGAACCAGCCATTCCCACATTATGATAAAATAAATCTAAAAGGATAAGATAGGCTTTTCCTGTGATCACTTCAATCGCATACACCTCGAGTTGTTGTTCTACAGGGTTGGTTAGAGAAAGCTAACTTAAAATTGGTAATTAAATGCCCATTACAGGCTTGACTGTCCCCAGGCATGTGGCAGTGCTGATGGCACCAGCTCCCTCTGAGATCCTGCCAGCCTCTGCACTTGCAGACGGGCCTCCCTTCAGCCCGAAGCGCACCTGCTTTCACGGCAGCAAGGCAGGACAAGCAGCAGGAGGAGGCTGGGGGGGAGGGCTGCAAAGGGGCAGAGGAGAGGGCAGAAGGAGGCAGGCTTGGTATTGCAGGCTGTTCTGGCATGGGGAGGCTTCTCTGCTTTCAGCCGTGAGTACGATCCAAGGAGGTGTCGGGCTGAGGCTACCAGCAAGTAAGATGGTAAAAAATGTCTCGTTTTTCAACGTGTAAAAGCCCGGCTCCGGTGACACGAAGGCCGTTCCCAGTCGCAGCGCGACGGCCAGAGAAGGCAGCCGGGGCGTGTGGGCACTCACCGGGGGTTGTGCCGCGACGGGAGTACGGGCCGGGCAGACCCGGCCCCGGTGGGACAGCGGGTCCGAGAGGGTTCTCCTGAAGGAAAAGAGACAGCGTGGGACCTGCATCCTCCGCTCGAGCCTCCTGCATCCCCGCACACCGGCAGGAAAACACCCCCGAGGGAGCAGCGCCTCTCGGCCCGCCCCCGCCAGCTTCCCGCTCCCGAAGTTTCCTTCGGGGAAGCCCGGCGCGGGCACCAGCCGCCAGCTCCGGGAGACGGCTCGGCGGGGCGGGGCGGGCGGGCGGCGCCGGGGGCGGGGGGGGCGCGGCG